>JARYGA010012909.1:0-40177 GCA_030545235.1 Helianthus tuberosus | reverse complement strand
CAGCATACAAAGTAATATAACCAGGAGGTGCGTCCATGGCAGTAGAACCCGGGGTGGGGAACTGAGCACCCCACTCGGGAAGGAAACCCATATCCCTCACCAAGTTATGAAACTCCTCCTCCTTCCACCCTATTATCGCCTGATCCGGGCCTGGCGGAGTTTTACCCTTGTTCCTCTTCTTCCTCGATGAAGGATTCGCTCCAGACATAATGAACAGAAGATGAGAATGATAGTAAGAACAAACTCAAGAAAAATGGGGAAGAAAGATAAGGAAGAGAAGGGACTATGAAAAATTCTGGAGTTCAAATTTTGAAAAGTAAAGGAGAAGGAGAAACCGCCTTATATTTATACCCATCGCATTTAATGCGATGGGTAATGGGCCGTCAGAATCCAGAAAAGCATTCAATGGGGGAGAGATACGTCAGAAGAGAGAGAAGACGCCACCTCTTTTGTAACACCTCGTAAAATCACGTCCAATAATGTATTGACACGTGTTATAAACCCTAATGAAGTCAAACACTGAAATTTAGAGACTAATTTTTCGAAAAGTCGAAAAAACTTTGATTATGAAAGGACTGGAAGTGTTAACATACCTAAAATAAGTTTCTTACGATGATTAAATTCACAAATGTGCCACTTGATGAATAAGTATAGCCGTTTGCATAATTAATTGGAAGTTTGCGCAATAAAGGGTTAAAAGTGTCAACATGTTAATTCTTACCTCTGAGTGACCATTTAACAAACCGGGAGCTTCATGATATTTAATTATACTCTCGGGAATGCCAAATAATGGCCGTCTAAGGTTTTCATGCCTATAAGTAAAGTTACGCGCAACTTTGCAAGTTAGAGGGACTAAAAGTGTCAATATGTTTAATTATACCTCTGAATGACCTTTTAGCAAACCCGAAGCATCGTGATGTTTAATAATACTTCCAAGAATTCCTAATATGGATTAGGTGAGGCTTCAATGCTATTAAATGATGAAATGCGCAAGTATGCGCAATAGAGGGACCTAAAGCGTCAACTTTTGAATCTACGCCCTTCGGCGACCATTTAAGCAAACGGGAGCGTAGTAACATGTATGTATATGCTTGGTAATGATTATTATGGGCTATGGAAGGCTTAGATATCATTAAACGGCATTTCGCGCCACTTTGCGCAATTAAGGGACTAATTACGTCAAACTATAAAAGGAGGTCAAATCGTATGGTAACGGACCTTCCGGAATATGTCCATAAGTTAAACATACCCTATTTATCCTTTATATATCTTAGATATAGGTTTAGAGGTGTTGGTGCGCAAAAATAAACTTTTATGTCATTCAGGGACTAAAAGTGTCAAAAAGTGCACAAGTTTGCACTTTCGCGCATATCTCGCATTCTGTGTATCTCCGGACACCCAAAAAATTTATGTAAGCACTAAAATATTTTATTTTAGTGATCGCCTTGATAAAATCCCACTCGTCGCGTGATTCGGACCGTTTTTTAGCGTCCGTCCGTGTTTCGTCGTAATTCGACGCATAACGTGACCGTACGGCCAAACGAACCGACATCCGACATGTTTTTGAACATGTTTCATGTCCCCTAGGTATAAACATCATAGTGGGGCCTTTATATGAGGTTAACGGGCCTTGAACGTGCCTAAAATGACTTCATGAGCTGACAGGGACCAATTCTGTCATTATTGAAACTGCTGTGCAGACCTGGGATGTGAGGCGGGCCGCGTAAGACCACACAGATCCTTACGCGGGCCACGTGGCCTGATCAGATGCAGAAATAGCTGGAAACAGCCTGTTTCTTGTTGTTTTCATGTCCAAACCGGTTCTTAACTCACACAATCGACTCTAGGGGCAGCCCATAGATTTTATAAATGGTTTTACACCTGGCCTAATCTGGTTGTGAACCCCCGACACTTGTCGCGATCTCGTGAGGTCCCGAAAACTATATAAAGGAGGTAAGTTCACTTGATACTTGACTTGCATTCTAAATTCTGGAGCTCTCTGGTCATCAACAAGGATTCATTAGGCTCTCTAATCGTAATTAGGACTTTTGTAAGTGTTCATCACCCTTTCTAATTCATTCTAGCTTAGTTAGTTAACTAAAAGTCAATCCGTCGTAAATTAAGTTTGACTTCGCGATTAAATGAAATTTGCTCAGTCATTTATCGAATTGAAAGTACCTACAAGTGGGTATTTATGTGGGTAACAAACCCTTAAAATGGTACTTTCAGATTCCCACTCTAACTATGTTAATTGTCGAGTCAAAGCTTACTTTAAAAAGTCAACAGAATATGTATTTTCAAATTTAAGCATAATTAGAAATGTAGGGTACATGCAACCTGTTTGATCATTAATATAACATGGTAATTAATGTAAAAACATGTCCCAACATGTTCAACTCGACAATTTTCAGTTTAAACCCGGATCGGACCCGAAAGTCGCATAATTTGACTTTTGCTTTGACTATCAGTTCTGATCCGTTCATGCATGTTTAAGATCTGCCTTAGAGCTTATTTTGGACCAGGTTTCATATGAGTATAACTCTCTGAGATTATACAACTTGGTTCAATACTTATCCGATTCATATGCATGTTTCCGATTAATGCTTAAATGTTGACTATTATGCCCTTTTGACTATAAAATGTGATTTTTGAAAAAGTGAAAGAGTAGAAACCTTAATTAATGATTAATAAACTTGCACCAAAAATTTGACATCAGTTTGAGGTCTAGATTAGAAGTTATGCTCATTAGCGTAATTTGAAAGCTTTATGTTACTTAAACGGCGTAATTAGCGTATATCCTATCTAAACCCAATTTTGATACCAAAGTTTTTACCTACTGATATAAAATAATATTTTGGGATTTTTAAAGATTTTTATTTATTTTTAGGCTGAGCATAACATAGGGTTCTAGGCTTGATTCGGTAATTGCCGGTTTTGCCCTTTTGGGCTATAAAATGAGTTTTACAAATCCTTTTGACCCCAAACCTTTTTCTACTGATCTAATATGATAAATAAAATATTTTGAGCCTTCTGGAATAATAAAAATATCAGCTTTCTATACAAAACCCGGAAATGGCTCCAAATCGCCTTTTTGGGCATTTTTGACGCATAGTATGTATTAAGATTATGTTGAGCACATAAGGTTTGATACCTACTGATATTTTAAGTAAATTATTATATTTTTACAGTAAGCTAAAGTCTTACACTCAGGTTTCCAGTTTTGACCTTTTAAGCCTATGAGAAATTACCAAAATGCCCTTAAGAGGCATAGTTTGGTTATAAAGGATAGATTTCACATATATATGATACCCTACTGATATAACCTAGTAAATTGAGTAATTTTACTGATTTCATCAGACCCCTTGTCTAAGGTGGTGAGCTATGCTCAAGCCTATAAGTCTATATGATCAATGTGATCATGAATAATATCATCAATATGATGATCATATTATAAACATCCATAAGTGATGAAATGCCTACGGGCCATACTCATTGTCCTAAGGGACAACAGACAGTTGATGTCTCTGACTCTCTGTCAAGAAAAGGTAATGAACTTTGATTCACACCTTAATGCCTCGATTCTCTGAAATCATGACTTGTAAACTTAAAACTGTCCATGTGACTAGGCCTTTGCGCCACTTTAATATCCCTAATGTTTTATAACTAGGATAAATTAAAATGCCTCGATTCTCCGAAATCATGAGTTGTAAATTTAAAATTTGTCCTTGTGACTAGGCCTTTTGCGCTACCTTGATATCCTTAATGTTTTATAACTAGGATAAATTATGATGAAAATGCTAATTAAATGTAACTAACAAATTTAACCAATATGGTTTATATTACCATGATTAATAAATCATTTAAAACAATAGTGCTATATAGGCTTCTAAATAAACCTTCTCCTTATTGATTTTATGTAGCAATTAAAGCTACATGGCTAGGTCAGAAGAAGTAAACAGTCATCCCCTGGAAAACCGCGATGAGGATAAGATTATTATAACCAGAGGAGAACTTCGCACACTGATTGATACAGCTGTATCTAAAGCTGTAGAGGAGCAATTTAGGGAGTATAGTGGGACTCATAGTAAAGCCTCATCTGTACCCCACTCTAAGTCTATCCCTAAAACTCATTCAGAGCCTCATAACAAACCGCCCTCTAAGAAAGACGAACTAAAGAAGGATGATGATCGACATTCATCTAATGAACACAGTGTTCCATCCAAGAGGATAGTGTTCGATAACGAACCACGTACCAAGTCCTGTACCTATAAATACTTTGTTTCCTGCAAACCCCAGGATTTTACTGGGGAGAAAGGAGCAATAGATTGTATGACCTGGTTGGATGAGATGGACACGATAGTCGATATCAGCGGTTGTGCTGAGAGGGATGTAGTGAAGTATGTATCCCAATCGTTCAAGGGAGAGGCACTAGCATGGTGGAAGGCTCTCATTCAAGCTGCTGGGAAGATCCCACTTTACAACATGTCATGGGAACAGTTTGTTGCTCTCATTATGGAGAACTACTGCCCTCAACACGAGGTTGAGAGGATTGAGTCAGATTTCTTATCATTGGTGATGACAAACTTAGATTGTCAAGCTTACCTCACCAGTTTCAACACCCTGTCCAGATTGGTTCCTTACCTAGTAACACCAGAACCCAAGAGAATTGCTCGCTTCATTGGGGGTTTAGCCCCAGAAATCAAAGCCAGTGTTAAGGCTTCAAGACCTGCTACATTCAGGTCAGCGGCCGATCTGTCGCTATCTCTTACACTCGATGTAGTCAGAAACAAGGCTGCCAAAGCCTCTGAAGATGGAAAGCGTAAAAGGGAGGATGAGGATTCTCATCGCTCCGATAGGAAGAGGAACTCTGAGGATAAGAAGAGTTCCGGGTTTAAGAGAGACCGCCAGCAGTTGGGTGAGAAGACCAGGTGCGAAACCTGTAGGAAATACCACCTCGGGAAATGCAGATTTGAATCTCAGCCTCTACCGTGTGGAATTTGTAAGTCTAAGGAACATAAAACCCTGGATTGCAAGAAGCTGAAAGATGCAACCTGTTATGGTTGCAACGAGAAGGGGCATATCAAGACCAACTGCCCTAGGAATCAGAAGAAGTCCGAAGAGCCCAAGAAAACAAACGCATGATGAACGCCCAGAAGATGGTGCAGAATGATAATTGTATAGCAGGTACCTTTCCTTATCAAGCAGTTCATACGGAAATTTATTTGATACTGGCAAATATAATTCTATAAAGAACGATAAATGTTGTGAACTGTTGTCTCCGCTGATTAAGACTCCGGTCATTTAACGCAAGATAGAAATTGGCCGATGACACTATAGAAAATGCTCTAACAAATCTTAGATTGATATTTAAAAAAAAAAAATCACTCTTTTCTGATATCCTTAAGGCAAGCTTTCAAGCTATCCAAATTCATCACTATAATAAAGACAGACGTGGCATTTTGATCCCCTGTCAAAAAGGAGATGGATTAGGACCAAACTTTAAATGCCATTAAAGGTCTTTTATGACCTAGGCTAAGTAAAATTTATATATATTAAATAACGTTCATTGAGAATGTTAATTCTATATTGGCCGGTATGGTTTAATGAAACCATGGTTAGTATATAAGACCATAAGGATGATGAATAGCAGTTGTCGGATCGTAACCAAGAGATTGATTCATTTAGTAATAGGAACCAAATCTTGAGTATGACAAACTCGGATAAGATGTCAGTCAATCACGCCATTGATGATGCGGCGCATGCTAATGATACTACAATTGTAAACCTGAAAAAGTCCAAGGATGTTCTTCAAACTATGATAAGACGCAGCTGTGGGAAAAGCTGTGAAGAAGATCGTGAAAAAAGTTCAAAGAGCCGAATGCTACTTGCTCCAAATCCTTCGTAAACTATAAGTATAGCAAACTTTTAAATTTTTTTTTAGAACCATAGTTATTAGGTGAAGGCAGGAATCATAAGAACTATTTCTTCTATTCTTGTCAAGAAACTTCAGTCGTAGAATTTTAGAAGTATCCTCTTTCTAGGTATAATGCGTCAACATTTAGAATTGATATCTCTTTGATCTCTAATGATTACGAATACCAGACGGTATGATAAAGGCGTCATATAAGGATTGATGTATCTTAATATGTTCCATAGATTGCTTCCATGCCTGATCAGTATGGAGGTTTAATGCATGGGACCACAAGGATATCTCAATAGTCATATGGTGCTAAGGTCAACTATTGGTATTCAAAGAAGATATTCAAAATGGAATGGTCCAAATAAATGTTCCCGCTTAAGGAATTCATGGACTCGTAACGTAAATGTGTCACTTATCTGATACAGAATATGATTGATGAACTGAAGCCCGAGATTTGGAAATCTCTGTAACCTCCTTGTACCTTAATTATCTTCACCTAAGATTACCCTGTTTACCCCTGAGAGGCAAGTAGAGTTAAGATTAACATCCCACTTTGGGTTGGAGTGTTGTAAAACTCCATGATTGATTATGGAATAATCGAAACCCTGATTAAGTAAACTTTAAGATAAGAGATTCATATAGTCTAACTCGATATTCCGAGAGTTAAATAAGAAAGACGGTTCATTCTGCTTATGCATTGATTACCGCAACCCAAGTTAGGCAACAATTAAGAATTTCCATCAATTGCCCAGGATCGTCGATTTGTTCGAGTAACGGCAAGAATTAGCTAATTCCTTAAGATTAGTTTTAAGCAATGGTTGGAATAACCATCTCACCTCAAATTAAGCTTTTCTATAATAGTCGATATATAAGTATCAAGGCTGCTCTTTTGGAGACCTTGTATAGATGGAATGTTAAACATCTATTAGTAGATTGGTAAGTCCAATTATCAGGATCTGAAAGTTTCCTTGACGAGTAAGATCAAACAAACCCATAATCATCAGTAAGATGCCAGTATTCGGCAGAAAATCAAGGATTTATGAAAGTAACAACCCTCCTAAGTTCTTGTTAAGGAATAAGGTTCAACAAAAGATATCACCCTGAGGGGTGTACCAGTTTGTTAAATTATCAGGCTAGTTAAGCGCTGAATATATAGAATCATTCGAAGGAAATCGAATGTATCAAGATCAAATAGCTTATAAGCTAAAACCTAATTAAGGAACTTGGCGGAGCATACAATGCATTGTACACTAATGAATTGAGGATGTGTTTCACCAATAAGTCAAGAAGCATTATCACATATTGATATGCAGATTTATGATATGATGAGCAACCTATATCGACTAAAGATCGACAGGTTAAGAAGCTCCAAAAGGATACATGTACCAAATATGAAGGTCACTTTGGGAGCTTGGAGAGACTCCAGATATGCTATAAAAGTTAAGTCCGTCATGTGACAAAAAGTACTTCCAGCATTTTAGCAAATCTCGAGGTCGAGATTTCTTTTAAGGGGGTAAGGATGTAACACCTCGTAAAATCACGTCCAATAATGTAGTGACACGTGTAATAAACCCTAATGAAGTCAAACACTGAAATTTAGAGACTAATTTTTCGAAAAGTCAAAAAAACTTTGATTATGAAAGGACTGGAAGTGTTAACATACCTAAAATAAGTTTCTTACGATGATTAAATTCACAAATGTGCCACTTGATGAATAAGTATAGCCGTTTGCATAATTAATTGGAAGTTTGCGCAATAAAGGGTTAAAAGTGTCAACATGTTAATTCTTACCTCTGAGTGACCATTTAACAAACCGGGAGCTTCATGATATTTAATTATACTCTCGGGAATGCCAAATAATGGCCGTCTAAGGTTTTCATGCCTATAAGTAAAGTTACGCGCAACTTTGCAAGTTAGAGGGACTAAAAGTGTCAATATGTTTAATTATACCTCTGAATGACCTTTTAGCAAACCCGAAGCATCGTGATGTTTAATAATACTTCCAAGAATGCCTAATATGGATTAGGTGAGGCTTCAATGCTATTAAATGATGAAATGCGCAAGTATGCGCAATAGAGGGACCTAAAGCGTCAACTTTTGAATCTACGCCCTTCGGCGACCATTTAAGCGAACGGGAGCGTAGTAACATGTATGTATATGCTTGGTAATGATTATTATGGGCTATGGAAGGCTTAGATATCATTAAACGGCATTTCGCGCCAGTTTGCGCAATTAAGGGACTAATTACGTCAAACTATAAAAGGAGGTCAAATCGTATGGTAACGGACCTTCCGGAATATGTCCATAAGTTAAACATACCCTATTTATCCTTTATATATCTTAGATATAGGTTTAGAGGTGTTGGTGCGCAAAAATAAACTTTTATGTCATTCAGGGACTAAAAGTGTCAAAAAGTGCACAAGTTTGCACTTTCGCGCATATCTCGCATTCTGTGTATCTCCGGACACCCAAAAAATTTATGTAAGCACTAAAATATTTTATTTTAGTGATCGCCTTGATAAAATCCAACTCGTCGCGTGATTCGGACCGTTTTTTGCGTCCGTCTGTGTTTCGTCGTAATTCGACGCATAACGTGACCGTACGGCCAAACGAACCGACATCCGACATGTTTTTGAACATGTTTCATGTCCCCTAGGTATAAAAATCATAGTGGGGCCTTTATATGAGGTTAACGGGCCTTGAACGTGCCTAAAATGACTTCATGAGCTGACAGGGACCAATTCTGTCATTATTGAAACTGCTGTGCAGACCTGGGATGTGAGGCGGGCCGCGTAAGACCACACAGATCCTTACGCGGGCCGCGTGGCCTGATCAGATGCAGAAATAGCTGGAAACAGCCTGTTTCTTGCTGTTTTCATGTCCAAAGCGGTTCCTAACTCACACAATCAACTCTAGGGGCAGCCCATAGATTTTATAAATGGTTTTACACCTGGCCTAATCTGGTTGTGAACCCCCGACACTTGTCGCGATCTCGTGAGGTCCCGAAAACTATATAAAGGAGGTAAGTTCACTTGATACTTGACTTGCATTCTAAATTCTGGAGCTCTCTGGTCATCAACAAGGATTCATTAGGCTCTCTAATCGTAATTAGGACTCTTGTAAGTGTTCATCACCCTTTCTAATTCATTCTAGCTTAGTTAGTTAACTAAAAGTCAATCCGTCGTAAATTAAGTTTGACTTCGCGATTAAATGAAATTTGTTCAGTCATTTATCGAATTGAAAGTACCTACAAGTGGGTATTTATGTGGGTAACAAACCCTTAAAAGGGTACTTTCAGATTCCCACTCTAACTATGTTAATTGTCGAGTCAAAGCTTACTTTAAAAAGTCAACAGAATATGTATTTTCAAATTTAAGCATAATTAGCAATGTAGGGTACATGCAACCTGTTTGATCATTAATATAACATGGTAATTAATGTAAGAACATCTCCCAACATGTTCAACTCGACAATTTTCAGTTTAAACCCGGATCGGACCCGAAAGTCGCATAATTTGACTTTTGCTTTGACTATCAGTTCTGATCCGTTCATGCATGTTTAAGATCTGCCTTAGAGCTTATTTTGGACCAGGTTTCATATGAGTATAACTCTCTGAGATTATACAACTTGGTTCAATACTTATCCGATTCATATGCATGTTTCCGATTAATGCTTAAATGTTGACTATTATGCCCTCTTGACTATAAAACGTGATTTTTGAAAAAGTGAAAGAGTAGAAACCTTAATTACTGATTTATAAACTTGCACCAAAAATTTGACATCAGTTTGAGGTCTAGATTAGAAGTTATGCTCATTAGTGTAATTTGAAAGCTTTGTGTTACTTAAACGGCGTAATTAGCGTATATCCTATCTAAACCCAATTTTGATACCAAACTTTTTACCTACTGATATAAAATAATATTTTGGGATTTTTAAAGATTTTTATTTATTTTTAGGCTGAGCATAACATAGGGTTCTAGGCTTGATTCGGTAATTGCCGGTTTTGCCCTTTTGGGCTATAAAATGAGTTTTACAAATCCTTTTGACCCCAAACCTTTTTCTACTGATCTAATATGATAAATAAAATATTTTGAGCCTTCTGGAATAATAAAAATATCAGCTTTCTATACAAAACCCGGAAATGGCTCCAAATCGCCTTTTTGGGCATTTTTGACGCATAGTATGTATTAAGATTATGTTGAGCACATAAGGTTTGATACCTACTGATATTTTAAGTAAATTATTATATTTTTACAGTAAGCTAAAGTCTCACACTCAGGTTTCCAGTTTTGACCTTTTAAGCCTATGAGAAATTACCAAAATGCCCTTAAGAGGCATAGTTTGGTTATAAAGGATAGATTTCACATATATATGATACCCTACTGATATAAACTAGTAAATTGAGTAATTTTACTGATTTCATCAGACCCGAAACTCAGGTTCATATTTAAACTCTTTTATAACCTTTTTAATGACCAAAATACCCCTACGGGGCGTAATGTGGGTCTAAATCCGTTTTGGGCATAATATAAGATATCTTTCTGATGTCACAACATAATTAAAGCATAATAACTTAGGAAACTTGCATATGACTCAATTGGTTACTCGTTACACACTTTTTGCGTTCGGATCGGCGTATGTAACTAGTTTGCATATATTAGCCGAAACGGGTCAAACTATATCATTTTTTTCTCAAAATCCAGAATGTGTTTAGGTTACCCATATTATACAAGTCTTCAAACTTGTCGGGTCAAAACCACATTCTAATCCGGTCTTCGCCTTATCATGCGTTTGAACCGTATCTTTCTGTAAGACTAACCGGTCTAAGCTTAGGCTTAATTAAAGACCCGTTAGCATTCTAATTGGTTATTTATACCATCATTCCAGACTAGAGCCTTCCGGTAAATGGTACCTACGCTTACTTAAGTGAATACGGCTGAGTTATTAAATTCTTACTATTTAAGACAGGAGCTAGCTCAGGTAAATACTCTTAACTTATTTTCCCTATACGGGCTTGGGATACGGTATAATAATACCGCTTGGTCGGGTATTGAATATTTAGTCGAATTGTGATTAAATTATTGAGGTAACCCGGTTTAATCTGTATTGTTTGAAATAAAGACCTTTAGGGGTTAATGACCATGTCCCGGATATCCTTGACATCATTGTGTTATAAAATGGCCACGCCTTATGCACGGGGTGTAGGCATACACCTGACAGTTGTTTAAGGAAAAACGGTATCTCACTCTCTTGTGGGCCTATACTTGTGGCGTGTCTGTTAATCTGACTCGGTTTCTACATCGGGCCCTAAATGTATAACGAACATGTAAATCTGTATACAAGATTATAACTATAATTGTCCCAAGTTATAAAGAGTTTGTGCCTTGTGCATTCAAATCAATTTTTATTAAACCTTTTCAAAATGAGTCGGTTGAGTGTATTTACCAGTGAAAACTGACGTATTTTCCAAAAGGGTTAAGTGACAGGTACTGGACGTAATTGGCTGGAAGCTCAGGGCGTTAATAAGGAATCTTGCAAGTTCTAGGCGTCTAAAGTCTGTTGAATAATGTTTATGTTTTAAGATCCGCCTGTGGATTCTTTACTTTACGTTGTAATACTGGATATTACTTTATATTCGGATTGTAATATATTTACCTTTTGCTTCCGCTGTGCATTTAAATATTATGTTGTTTGACTATGATGATATCAACTACGTCACGATACTCCCCACCGGGCCCACCGGTGACACGTGGAAATTAGGGGTGTGACAGGTTGGTATCAGAGCCAACACTGAGTGAATTAAACACTAGCCTTGTGTTTAATCTCAGTTACACAGTTGCACATTCTTGAGTCTAGGCAAGAACATAGGACAAATTCCAATTCGTTTCATTGTCTTTTAATTACTTCCTTGATTATTTTTCTGATTAGCCTTTGCATGGGCAAGTCATTTTTATTAGAAGTCCCGTTTAGGGCAACCATATACTTGCTTAAATTTTAAAGGAACGATTATGTTTAAAATATCATTCCTATATTATAAGATCTACCATTATAATAAAATGGCAAAATCTAAAAAGGGACAAGACCTAGCCTGGTGTCATTATTAAGACGCGGCCAAGATGGCAGTTCCTCAATTTAGGTTCAGATCCTTATTAACATCCCGAGCTAGGAATGTTCTGCGTTCATTATTAAAAAGGGAATCTTAAAGGTAAACCTAGCCTATATGACGAGGCCAAGATGGTAGGACCTATTTAAAAGATTCAAATCCTTGTTAACACCTAAGAACGTGTTAGCACTCTTGACAAATGTGATTCGAGAAAATCACAATAGTCATCCCTATACTGGAAATTTCTAAATTTCCTAAATTACCTTATGATTTAGAAATCATGGCTTATATCATCCTATAAGATGATCATACTATAGCCATCCCTTAGAAGGGAAGTGCCTACGGGCTATAACGTATTGTCCATCTGAGACAATGACTTTGTGATCTTTATGATCCCTTGTCTAAGGTGGTGAGCTATGCTCAAGCCTATAAGTCTATATGATCAATGTGATCATGAATAATATCATCAATATGATGATCATATTATAAACATCCATAAGTGATGAAATGCCTACGGGCCATACTCATTGTCCTAAGGGACAACAGACAGTTGATGTCTCTGACTCTCTGTCAAGAAAAGGTAATGAACTTTGATTCACACCTTAATGCCTCGATTCTCTGAAATCATGGCTTGTAAACTTAAAACTGTCCATGTGACTAGGCCTTTGCGCCACTTTAATATCCCTAATGTTTTATAACTAGGATAAATTAAAATGCCTCGATTCTCCGAAATCATGAGTTATAAATTTAAAATTTGTCCTTGTGACTAGGCCTTTTGCGCTACCTTGATATCCTTAATGTTTTATAACTAGGATAAATTATGATGAAAATGCTAATTAAATGTAACTAACATATTTAACCAATATGGTTTATATTACCATGATTAATAAATCATTTAAAACAATAGTGCTATATAGGCTTCTAAATAAACCTTCTCCTTATTGATTTTATGTAGCAATTAAAGCTACATGGCTAGGTCAGAAGAAGTAAACAGTCATCCCCTGGAAAACCGCGATGATGATAAGATTATTATAACCAGAGGAGAACTTCACACACTGATTGATACAGCTGTATCTAAAGCTGTAGAGGAGCAATTTAGGGAGTATAGTGGGACTCATAGTAAAGCCTCATCTGTACCCCACTCTAAGTCTATCCCTAAAACTCATTCAGAGCCTCATAACAAACCGCCCTCTAAGAAAGACGAACTAAAGAAGGATGATGATCGACATTCATCTAATGAACACAGTGTTCCATCCAAGAGGATAGTGTTCGATAACGAACCACGTACCAAGTCCTGTACCTATAAATACTTTGTTTCCTGCAAACCCCAGGATTTTACTGGGGAGAAAGGAGCAATAGATTGTATGACCTGGTTGGATGAGATGGACACGGTAGTCGATATCAGCGGTTGTGCTGAGAGGGATGTAGTGAAGTATGTATCCCAATCGTTCAAGGGAGAGGCACTAGCATGGTGGAAGGCTCTCATTCAAGCTGCTAGGAAGATCCCACTTTACAACATGTCATGGGAACAGTTTGTTGCTCTCATTATGGAGAACTACTGCCCTCAACACGAGGTTGAGAGGATTGAGTCAGATTTCTTATCATTGGTGATGACAAACTTAGATTGTCAAGCTTACCTCACCAGTTTCAACACCCTGTCCAGATTGGTTCCTTACCTAGTAACACCAGAACCCAAGAGAATTGCTCGCTTCATTGGGGGTTTAGCCCCAGAAATCAAAGCCAGTGTTAAGGCTTCAAGACCTGCTACATTCAGGTCAGCAGCCGATCTGTCGCTATCTCTTACACTCGATGTAGTCAGAAACAAGGCTGCCAAAGCCTCTGAAGATGGAAAGCGTAAAAGGGAGGATGAGGATTCTCATCGCTCCGATAGGAAGAGGAACTCTGAGGATAAGAAGAGTTCCGGGTTTAAGAGAGACCGCCAACAGTCGGGTGAGAAGACCAGGTGCGAAACTTGTAGGAAATACCACCTCGGGAAATGCAGATTTGAATCTCAGCCTCTACCGTGTGGAATTTGTAAGTCTAAGGAACATAAAACCCTGGATTGCAAGAAGCTGAAAGATGCAACCTGTTATGGTTGCAACGAGAAGGGGCATATCAAGACCAACTGCCCTAGGAATCAGAAGAAGTCCGAAGAGGCCAAGAAAACAAACGCATGATGAACACCCAGAAGATGGTTGTGACAACCCGAACTTTTGAGGTCAGTGTCTCGTCGTCACGTGATCCTGCTCCTTGTTATTTCTCTTTCACAATCTCTTCGACGATAAAATTAGTAAACACTTGTGACTGTGGTATAATTTAATTGTTAAACGTAAATGTGTCGGGTTATGCTCGAGTGTGTTATTGGGCCATGTTTGTGTCAATATTATCATACCGTTTGGGCCGCACACAATTGCCTCGGCCTACACTCCCTAAAACCCAAATCCGAACCCAATTGATTATGTAAACCCAATTTAGTTGGGCCGGCCATATAGTCAACATAATCATTCACCCACACGCCATATTGTTAACTGTTTCGGCCCTTTATGTTTGGCTTCGGCTCACGGATATGTTAGGCCCACAACTCATGGACCACATTATGTTATGGGTTCGTTTAGGTGTATATTAAGGGGTTAGGTGATTCATAATCTAGGATATGATGATACAAGAAAACCCTAACCACCTCTCCTCTACTTCTTCTTAATCGCGACGGCTGTGGACACCCCTCCCCATCTCTATCGAAGCATCATCCCATTCGAACAGACTATTGGTTAGTTGTTTTATATTCATGTTATTCCTTAATTGTTAATCTTGTTTATGCATGATTCTGATTAACAAAAGCATATATGTATGCGCATGAGTGTGTTGTCAAACTGATCATTTTATGTGAATGTGTTGTATGAGAATTGATGTGGGTTTTGGACTTTTGCAATTGATTGTAACCGTGAGTGGAAAGAATTGGGGGGGTCCACCCATGTGCTTGCATGTCACGAATTCAAATGGTTGGATCAGTTATCATTTAAAGTCTATATACACTAGGGTTTAGTGGGTGGGTGTCCTTGAGTCATGTGCATGATGTTCTTTATAGTTGAACCATTCAACGAAAATTATATATATATATATGAGCCGCCGATTTCTGATGTTGATGATGATCGATGTGGTGATAATTAGATGTGTGAATGATTCCTATGTAAGGTCAAGTCCTCAATTAATGTTGTGATGTGATGTTAAATGTGATAGAATAGGTTTAGACTATTCTTGGCTACTATGATGATGATGTAATTATAAGAGATAGGGACCTTTCTTTTGATTGTTTGAATTGTAGTCACTGTTAACATTAATTAAATGTAGTTGGGCCACACAAACATTAACTGGATCATGTATGGATTGGTTTACACAAGTAGATAAGGGCTGTGGTTTAGTGTAAGTATTGATTGATTTGGGACATGCCATAATGGTTTGGGTTGGGAATTATGCATGGTAGCATGGTTGAGTTTAGTGATCTTACAAATATGATATAACAGTGGAATGTTTTCGTATGATGGCATGGGTATAAGCAAGATATGTTAATATGTTGATTGTTTGGTAGTCACGACTTGTGTTATAAGTTGTTGTCGCTATTCTGTTGCACTCCCACAAATAGTAATCATGGTTCTGACTTGTAAATTGTAATATAGCTGGGTGATATTTTTTTTTGATGTTCATAATATGTGCAAAGGGAGTGGGATCGGTTGTGGGTTAAACTCGAGGGGTGCTTAAATGGGTTGGGCTCGGATGGTTGGCTACTGGTTGTGGGGCTACCAACCGAGTGGACAGAATGCTAGATCATGGGCCGCACATAGGTTAAGGGTCCATGAATGAATGGACAACGTGATTGACTTAAACAACTTGCATAACTTGTTTAATGCTAGTGCACTGTTTGTATAACATGTGAAATATTGTATATCATAAGAGAGACTGGGATACTAAACTGCGTGTTCTGGTAAAACATGATAGGACGTATTTGGTCAACTGTTAAACAAGTGAATAATCTTACCGAGCAAAACCAAGGTGAGTTCACTACATTCGAGCATGCGTCCCAGTGGTTGGGGACAGTCAGTGGTTTGGGTAAAAACGGGTATATTGGTTAATATTCTCACCTGTCATTTTGTAAGTCCCTTATTCGGGTATTAGTTGGTAGCGCTACTTAGGTTTGGCACCCTCACACCGCTCCTGGATAGGACGGATGTGAACTAATGACCCAGTCGGGCCCAGTACTAGATAGGAGTACGTGGGATAGGGCAGTCATGTACATCAGGAGCCGTCTTGTTCGGAATTGAGATATTAACAATATTACTTGCATTGGTTATTGAACTGTTTTACATACAACTGGTAACAAACGTTTTCTAAAACTGTGAACTCGCCAGCTTTGTCTGATACACTTGTTACATGCTCGCAGGTCGTTAGATATTTCGGATTTGGGAATTTGCGGTCTGGAGTAGCTGGAGTGGTCATGGGTCGACTAGAAGGATTCATGTAATTGCTTCCGCTGAACATATTGGTTTTCATTTAAACTTGATGATGGTATTTTATTAATGAATGGGAACTTTATTTAGAAACTTGTATGGGTTCAATGTAAGTAGTGGCTCATTGTTGGTACGTCACACGCCTAACAGGGACACTCCCTAGGTGGTAATTTGAGGGTGTGACAGTTTGGTATCAGAGCCATTGGTTATAGTGAACTTGGTTTTAAAACGTTTTTATGAAACCAGACTATAACTGAACTGATTCGACATCGACCATGACACTCAGCTCCAGGCAGCAAGGTTCATTTCTTGTTTATTATTGCATAATATATCTAGTGTTTGCTTATGAA
The DNA here is from genome assembly GCA_030545235.1 of Helianthus tuberosus. Classification (NCBI taxonomy): domain Eukaryota; kingdom Viridiplantae; phylum Streptophyta; class Magnoliopsida; order Asterales; family Asteraceae; genus Helianthus; species Helianthus tuberosus. Next base: position 23,302 of record JARYGA010012909.1, on the reverse strand, counting down.
TAACATCACACGTGAATGCACACTTAGCGTTGCAGTATGAACTTCTATGCTACCAACCCATGTTACGTATTTTAAGAGTGCGACTCTTCTTGAACTTTCATGATCCATGTTGTGGTGTCATCTGTCTTATTGCTCGAATTCGGGGAACCTTTTTGCGCGAGTTAAGAGGCACTGAGATAAGCATGCAAATTGCCTTATTATTATGGGTGCACACATAATAATAATGTGGGGTGCATGTGAGTCCTAGTGAGGCTTAACGAGTGTGAGAGGGGTTCCACTCTGTTAATTGATGTTATGTTAGAACTCAGCAGTCTATAGGAGTCATAGCAGTGATTGTCTCCTACTCGATCATGACCTTTTCACCTCTTCCTGAATCCTTACGAATCTTGATGCTATCGAGTATCACCTGATCACACATCTGAACGCCTAGCGAACTGTGTAGAATGTTAGGTGCAAGTACGAACGTCCCTGAGTTGGATGGCTCAGCGTCAAATGATTGGACTATACTTTCCTCACTTATCTTTGTTTGCTGGAACTTAGCGTGTTGACGCCTTAGATCCCGAAGTGCGATCACTTCTGTAACACTCTCGCGACATACCGTGTATTACTCAGTCAACTTGCAAGAACGATGGACAAGAGGGTAAACGTAGTACCTTACCGACTTCAGCATTTGAACGACCCTAGTTACTGGCAACGAACAACAGCGATTTGACCCTAATCGAATCCTTAACCCCAGCCAGCGACTCATGGGAGTCGACCCTTACGAACCAATCGGGATAAAAATCAATGACGATTGACTGTAGAGCGGACTGTGTAACCGCCCGCACCATGAGTAGTGCCTTAGGACGTGGCACGGAATGTGAAAAGAGGGACCTTGTTGGTGAAAGGACGCAGGACACCGATACAGGCAACGATATTAGAGGCAACAGTCGCGGCAACATCAAGGTACTCGTGATCGTAGCTTACAGTATGGAAACGAAGGTGACCTCGACAAGGATTAACTGTGTTAAGTCCAGTTGACGACAACCAAGGGAACGACGGCAGTACTGGAAATTCTCGTGACGAAAACAACACTGGAAATGAAGCTCATGGAAGGACATTAGGTATTGGCATAGGCTATACCAGGCGTAATAGCAATACGACAGCTTGGATGGGTAGCTATTCGCTCCGTCTCCGATCTGTTTGCGCTGATGTTTCTTGAAACCGAACTTGTTGTGGCAGCAACGGATGGCAAGTCAAATGAAATCTCATATGTCCGCTGGGATGTAAACTCGACCTTGTGGGGCAAGTGTTCGACGTCAACCTTCCTTCCACTACCCTTGATGGTTGTAGTACAGTAGTTAGTGTGGATGGGTTATCCAGATATCGCGCAGATACACCAGTGAGGAGAAAATCTTGTGTGGGGAATCGTTATTTGTTCTAAAGCGTCAGAGTGGTGCAAAGGTTAGCGCCATTTCAGCTATGAAGGCCAGAAGTTAGGGCTAAGGAGACGGAGGATCGAGGACCCACAAGCCATTCATGATTCCTTTCGGTGTGCTATCCAAGGAACTTTCGGGCTTACTTCCACAACTGTTAGGCGAAATCTCAGTCTGATCTCGCGCCGGAGACAGCCCTGACTACACGCACTCTTACCATCTTGCACCAGGAGGGTTGCAAGAGCTGTCTAATCAACTGCAGGAACTGTTGGACAACAGTTTTGTCGGACCTAGCTTTTCGCCTTAGGGAGCCCCAGTTATATCCGTGAAGATAAGCCTTTTCATATGTATTATCGAGAACTCAACAAGGTGACAGTAAAGAACCTTCTGCCTCAACCATGTATTGACAACCTGTTGACTAGCTGTGAAGGTTAAGCTTCTATTAGAGGGTTAACTAACGAGTGAACTATCACCAGATGGAAGTCCAAGGGGAGAATGCTCCTAAAGCGGTATATCAAACGATGTACAGCCATACGACTTTGTATTCCACAACCTTTGGGGTAATTGACACATCAACAGCTTTACGGATCACATGAATCGACCGTGTTTTGATGACGTTTTGAATCATTTCCAGGGGAAAGGAACATCATGGGCGGCATTTGTATCTCATCTTAGAGCTTCTGGGGGAGGAGCCACTACACGCGAAGTCTTGCTAAGCGTAACTTCTGGATATGAGAGGTACATATTTGGTCATGTAATCAACGAAGTGGGAATACACGTTGATCTCGCTAAGATCCATTTTGTTGGAAACTGATCGACACCAAAGATCCCTTCGAGGATACAGCAATACCTTGGTCTCGCTAGATATTATTGCAGATTCATCGTAAGATTTTCGAAGATTGCGTAGCCTTAACCTCTTTAGCACGGCGGGGAGCTGTGAACTCATGGGAACCAAAAACAGGAGGACATCATCTCAGCTTTTGAAACTCAACTCAACTCTGCAATGCACTGAGTATTGTCTTTACCTGAGATATGGGCGATCTAATGGTATATTATGATGGTTCGAATCAAAGTCCCAGTTACACGCCTATGCAACACGAGAGAGTGATGACTTACGTAATGGTGTTACGAAGAGGAACTGCACGGCATACAATCTGCGGTGTAAGCCGTAGTCTTTGGATCTAAATTGGAGGCATTACTTGGATGGTACCGAATGCACCACTTAGACCGATCACAAGGGCCTCCCGTGTACCCTGGTTACGAGAGAGTTAGATCAGCTAATAGCATCGCTGGATGGAACTTTTGAATGAATACGACCGTGAAACCTGGACTTGCACGGGATTTGCAGCTCGCTATCCACTCTAACATACTTGATCAGATTCACCTTGTTCAAACTGAAGAACTGAAGGAAGAGAGTTCACAAGATTGACCCATGTAGGGCATGGGGAAGCATCCTTTGGCAGGTCGGACGGTATTTGCTAGATCATGGAACGAACATGGACCTCACTATACAGCAACCTTAGGGAACTGGTGCAGGCAAAACACACGGGTTTCGATATCTTATTCATTTAGGTTTAGGTAGGATGAATTAAAACATGAAGACCATGTACGGATGACCGGGCCTGAAGGCTCACATAGCAACGCATGAGAACGATGTTTGACTTGTGGAGAAGTCAAAGTAGGATATTAGCAACCAGAAACGCATATATGGAAATGGGAACAGACTGGCGTGGATTTTATCACTGGTCTACTTCTCGAAACGGAAACATTATCACCTGTATGATCGTTGATGGACTCACGTTACCAGCACACTTTCTTGCAATCAAGAAAACTGACGAGTCTTAACAGTTGTGAATGTTCCTCCGAGAGAGGCGGCTTTTAAGTACGAGGTGCCAACTCCTGTTACCTCTGAATTTGATCTATGCATGATTTATGTCAGGCAATACACAACACCCTTGGCTCACATCAGGACCAGAGCATTGCTTATCGCCGTTGGGCAAACGATCAGAGAAAACAAACTCTCCTGGCACTCGAAGACATGCTGCGAGCCTGTGTGTGACGGGCTTTGGTACAAATTGGAAGGACTTTTACCAATGGTTGAGTGCTACTGCGGCAGTTATCATCTTGGTAACCAGACAGCTCTGTTGAGGCATTACATGGACAATAATTTCAACCTTCTTGTTAGATTGAGATGGTGGACAACTTAATTACTGGTCCAGGACTGGTACTCGAAACTCTTGGGAATGTTGTTTGGATCGGGAGTCGATTGGCGGCAATGCTTGACCATCAGGAAAGCTAATAAAGGCGATCGTATCGTGTTGAAAGTCTCACCCTAGGAGGGTGTGGGATGCTTGGGAAGCATGGCGAACTTAACTGACGTCACGATGGACCATTCAACAGTCTGGGAAGAATCGGTAGCGTAACCTACAAACTCGAGCTACCCAACGAATCGGGAAACGTACACGGAGTCATTTATGTTTCGGATCTAAGGCAGTGGTTGTCTGATAAAACACGTACGATACCTTTACTGGAGGAATTTACCAAACACGTGGACCAGGAAGTCAAGGTTCGTTAACATAGTCGTATCCCGATTGCGAGAGTTCGTTGGAACCTAGGAAGTGGACCAGAGTTCACATGGGAGCATGAGGATCAGATGAAACTCAAATATTCTCAACTTTTCCCTATTGACCAATCTAATTCTAGTATCACTGATGAATTTCGGGACGAAATTCCTTTTCAAGTTGGGGATGATGTGGCACCTAAGGAAAACATGCAACAATCCTGATTTCTCACTTCACTCCTTTGTGCTTACTTGTCAAATTTCGGGACGAAATTTCTTTTAAGTTGGGGATGATGTGACAACCCGAACTTTTGAGGTCAGTGTCTCGTCGTCACGTGATCCTGCTCCTTGTTATTTCTCTTTCACAATCTCTTCGACGATAAAATTAGTAAACACTTGTGACTGTGGTATAATTTAATTGTTAAACGTAAATGTGTCGGGTTATGCTCGAGTGTGTTATTGGGCCATGTTTGTGTCAATATTATCATACCGTTTGGGCCGCACACAATTGCCTCGGCCTACACTCCCTAAAACCCAAATCCGAACCCAATTGATTATGTAAACCCAATTTAGTTGGGCCGGCCATATAGTCAACATAATACCCACACGCCATATTGTTAACCGTTTCGGCCCTTTATGTTTGGCTTCGGCTCACGGATATGTTAGGCCCACAACTCATGGACCACATTATGTTATGGGTTCGTTTAGGTGTATATTAAGGGGTTAGGTGATTCATAATCTAGGATATGATGATACAAGAAAACCCTAACCACCTCTCCTCTACTTCTTCTTAATCGCGACGGCTGTGGACACCCCTCCCCATCTCTATCGAAGCATCATCCCATTCGAACAGACTATTGGTTAGTTGTTTTATATTCATGTTATTCCTTAATTGTTAATCTTGTTTATGCATGATTCTGATTAACAAAAGCATATATGTATGCGCATGAGTGTGTTGTCAAACTGATCATTTTATGTGAATGTGTTGTATGAGAATTGATGTGGGTTTTGGACTTTTGCAATTGATTGTAACCGTGAGTGGAAAGAATTGGGGGGTCCACCCATGTGCTTGCATGTCACGAATTCAAATGGTTGGATCAGTTATCATTTAAAGTCTATATACACTAGGGTTTAGTGGGTGGGTGTCCTTGAGTCATGTGCATGATGTTCTTTATAGTTGAACCATTCAACGAAAATTATATATATATATATATGAGCCGCCGATTTCTGATGTTGATGATGATCGATGTGGTGATAATTAGATGTGTGAATGATTCCTATGTAAGGTCAAGTCCTCAATTAATGTTGTGATGTGATGTTATATGTGATAGAATAGGTTTAGACTATTCTTGGCTACTATGATGATGATGTAATTATAAGAGATAGGGACCTTTCTTTTGATTGTTTGAATTGTAGTCACTGTTAACATTAATTAAATGTAGTTGGGCCACACAAACATTAACTGGATCATGTATGGATTGGTTTACACAAGTAGATAAGGGTTGTGGTTTAGTGTAAGTATTGATTGATTTGGGACATGCCATAATGGTTTGGGTTGGGAATTATGCATGGTAGCATGGTTGAGTTTAGTGATCTTACAAATATGATATAACAGTGGAATGTTTTCGTATGATGGCATGGGTATAAGCAAGATATGTTAATATGTTGATTGTTTGGTAGTCACGACTTGTGTTATAAGTTGTTGTCGCTATTCTGTTGCACTCCCACAAATAGTAATCATGGTTCTGACTTGTAAATTGTAATATAGCTGGGTGATATTTTTTTTGATGTTCATAATATGTGCAAAGGGAGTGGGATCGGTTGTGGGTTAAACTCGAGGGGTGCTTAAATGGGTTGGGCTCGGATGGTTGGCTACTGGTTGTGGGGCTACCAACCGAGTGGACAGAATGCTAGATCATGGGCCGCACATAGGTTAAGGGTCCATGAATGAATGGACAACGTGATTGACTGAAACAACTTGCATAACTTGTTTAATGCTAGTGCACTGTTTGTATAACATGTGAAATATTGTATATCATAAGAGAGATTGGGATACTAAACTGCGTGTTCTGGTAAAACATGATAGGACGTATTTGGTCAACTGTTAAACAAGTGAATAATCTTACCGAGCAAAACCAAGGTGAGTTCACTACATTCGAGCATGCGTCCCAGTGGTTGGGGACAGTCAGTGGTTTGGGTAAAAACGGGTATATTGGTTAATATTCTCACCGATCATTTTGTAAGTCCCTTATTCGGGTATTAGTTGGTAGCGCTACTTAGGTTTGGCACCCTCACACCGCTCCTGGATAGGACGGATGTGAACTAATGACCCAGTCGGGCCCAGTACTAGATAGGAGTACGTGGGATAGGGCAGTCATGTACACCAGGAGCCGTCTTGTTCGGAATTGAGATATTAACAATATTACTTGCATTGGTTATTGAACTGTTTTACATACAACTGGTAACAAACGTTTTCTAAAACTGTGAACTTGCCAGCTTTGTCTGATACACTTGTTACATGCTCGCAGGTCGTTAGATATTTCGGATTTGGGAATTTGCGGTCTGGAGTAGCTGGAGTGGTCATGGGTCGACTAGAAGGATTCATGTGATTGGATTATTGATACTATACTTTGATTTTGAAACAGTTTAACTTGGTTTACTAATTGCTTCCGCTGAACATATTGGTTTTCATTTAAACTTGATGATGGTATTTTATTAATGAATGGGAACTTTATTTAGAAACTTGTATGGGTTCAATGTAAGTAGTGGCTCATTGTTGGTACGTCACACGCCTAACAGGGACACTCCCTAGGTGGTAATTTGAGGGTGTGACAATGGTGCAGAATGATAATTGTATAGCAGGTACCTTTCCTTATCAAGCAGTTCATACGGAAATTTATTTGATACTGGCAAATATAATTCTATAAAGAACGATAAATGTTGTGAAATGTTGTCTCCGCTGATTAAGACTCCGGTCATTTAACGCAAGATAGAAATTGGCCGATGACAATATAGAAAATGCTCTAACAAATCTTAGATTGATATTTTTTTTAAAAAAAATCACTCTTTTCTGATATCCTTAAGGCAAGCTTTCAAGCTATCCAAATTCATCACTATAATAAAGACAGACGTGGCATTTTGATCCCCTGTAAAAAAGGAGATGGATTAGGACCAAACTTTAAATGCCATTAAAGGTCTTTTGTGACCTAGGCTAAGTAAAATTTATATATATTAAATAACGTTCATTGAGAATGTTAATTCTATATTGGCCGGTATGGTTTAATGAAACCATGGTTAGTATATAAGACCATAAGGATGATGAATAGCAGTTGTCGGATCGTAACCAAGAGATTGATTCATTTAGTAATAGGAACCAAATCTTGAGTATGACAAACTCGGATAAGATGTCAGTCAATCACGCCATTGATGATGCGGCGCATGCTAATGATACTACAATTGTAAACCTGAAAAAGTCCAAGGATGTTCTTCAAACTATGATAAGACGCAGCTGTGGGAAAAGCTGTGAAGAAGATCGTGAAAAAAGTTCAAAGAGCCGAATGCTACTTGCTCCAAATCCTTCGTAAACTATAAGTATAGCAAACTTTTAAATTTTTTTTTTAGAACCATAGTTATTAGGTGAAGGCAGGAATCATAAGAAGTATTTCTTCTATTCTTGTCAAGAAACTTCAGTCGTAGAATTTTAGAAGTATCCTCTTTCTAGGTATAATGCGTCAACATTTAGAATTGATATCTCTTTGATCTCTAATGATTACGAATACCAGACGGTATGATAAAGGCGTCATATAAGGATTGATGTATCTTAATATGTTCCATAGATTGCTTCCATGCCTGATCAGTATGGAGGTTTAATGCATGGGACCACAAGGATATCTCAATAGTCATATGGTGCTAAGGTCAACTATTGGTATTCAAAGAAGATATTCAAAATGGAATGGTCCAAATAAATGTTCCCGCTTAAGGAATTCATGGACTCGTAACGTAAATGTGTCACTTATCTGATACAGAATATGATTGATGAACTGAAGCCCGAGATTTGGAAATCTTTGTAACCTCCTTGTACCTTAATTATCTTCACCTAAGATTACCCTGTTTACCCCTGAGAGGCAAGTAGAGTTAAGATTAACATCCCACTTTGGGTTGGAGTGTTGTAAAACTCCATGATTGATTATGGAATAATCGAAACCCTGATTAAGTAAACTTTAAGATAAGAGATTCATATAGTCTAACTCGATATTCCGAGAGTTAAATAAGAAAGACGGTTCATTCTGCTTATGCATTGATTACCGCAACCCAAGTTAGGCAACAATTAAGAATTTCCATCAGTTGCCCAGGATCGTCGATTTGTTCGAGTAACGGCAAGGATTAGCTAATTCCTTAAGATTAGTTTTAAGCAATGGTTGGAATAACCATCTCACCTCAAATTAAGCTTTTCTATAATAGTCGATATATAAGTATCAAGGCTGCTCTTTTGGAGACCTTGTATAGATGGAATGTTAAACATCTATTAGTAGATTGGTAAGTCCAATTATCAGGATCTGAAAGTTGCCTTGACGAGTAAGATCAAACAAACCCATAATCATCAGTAAGATGCCAGTATTCGGCAGAAAATCAAGGATTTATGAAAGTAACAACCCTCCTAAGTTCTTGTTAAGGAATAAGGTTCAACAAAAGATATCACCCTGAGGGGTGTACCAGTTTGTTAAATTATCAGGCTAGTTAAGCGCTGAATATATAGAATCATTCGAAGGAAATCGAATGTATCAAGATCAAATAGCTTATAAGCTAAAACCTAATTAAGGAACTTGGCGGAGCATACAATGCATTGTACACTAATGAATTGAGGATGTGTTTCACCAATAAGTCAAGAAGCATTATCACATATTGATATGCAGATTTATGATATGATGAGCAACCTATATCGATTAAAGATCGACAGGTTAAGAAGCTCCAAAAGGATACATGTACCAAATATGAAGGTCACTTTGGGAGCTTGGAGAGACTCCAGATATGCTATAAAAGTTAAGTCCGTCATGTGACAAAAAGTACTTCCAGCATTTTAGCAAATCTCAAGGTCGAGATTTCTTTTAAGGGGGTGAGGATGTAACACCTCGTAAAATCACGTCCAATAATGTATTGACACGTGCAATAAACCCTAATGAAGTCAAACACTGAAATTTAGAGACTAATTTTTCGAAAAGTCGAAAAAAATTTGATTATGAAAGGACTGGAAGTGTTAACATACCTAAAATAAGTTTCTTACGATGATTAAATTCACAAATGTGCTACTTGATGAATAAGTATAGCCGTTTGCATAATTAATTGGAAGTTTGCGCAATAAAGGGTTAAAAGTGTCAACATGTTAATTCTTACCTCTGAGTGACCATTTAACAAACCGGGAGCTTCATGATATTTAATTATACTCTCGGGAATGCCAAATAATGGCCGTCTAAGGTTTTCATGCCTATAAGTAAAGTTACGCGCAACTTTGCAAGTTAGAGGGACTAAAAGTGTCAATATGTTTAATTATACCTCTGAATGACCTTTTAGCAAACCCGAAGCATCGTGATGTTTAATAATACTTCCAAGAATGCCTAATATGGATTAGGTGAGGCTTCAATGCTATTAAATGATGAAATGCGCAAGTATGCGCAATAGAGGGACCTAAAGCGTCAACTTTTGAATCTACGCCCTTCGGCGACCATTTAAGCGAACGGGAGCATAGTAACATGTATGTATATGCTTGGTAATGATTATTATGGGCTATGGAAGGCTTATATATCATTAAACGGCATTTCGCGCCACTTTGCGCAATTAAGGGACTAATTACGTCAAACTATAAAAGGAGGTCAAATCGTATAGTAACGGACCTTCCGGAATATGTTGATAAGTTAAACATACCCTATTTATCCTTTATATATCTTAGATATAGGTTTAGAGGTGTTGGTGCGCAAAAATAAACTTTTATGTCATTCAGGGACTAAAAGTGTCAAAAAGTGCACAAGTTTGCACTTTCGCGCATATCTCGCATTCTGTGTATCTCCGGACACCCAAAAAATTTATGTAAGCACTAAAATATTTTATTTTAGTGATCGCCTTGATAAAATCCAACTCGTCGCGTGATTTGGACCGTTTTTTAGCGTCCGTCCGTGTTTCGTCGTAATTCGATGCATAACGTGACCGTACGGCCAAATGAACCGACATCCGACATGTTTTTGAACATGTTTCATGTCCCCTAGGTATAAACATCATAGTGGGGCCTTTATATGAGGTTAACGGGCCTTGAACGTGCCTAAAATGACTTCATGAGCTGACAGGGACCAATTCTGTCATTATTGAAACTGCTGTGCAGACCTGGGATGTGAGGCGGGCCGCGTAAGACCACACAGATCCTTACGCGGGCCGCGTGGCCTGATCAGATGCAGAAATAGCTGGAAACAGCCTGTTTCTTGCTGTTTTCATGTCCAAACCGGTTCCTAACTCACACAATCGACTCTAGGGGCAGCCCATAGATTTTATAAATGGTTTTACACCTGGCCTAATCTGGCTGTGAACCCCCGACACTTGTCGCGATCTCGTGAGGTCCCGAAAACTATATAAAGGAGGTAAGTTCACTTGATACTTGACTTGCATTCTAAATTCTGGAGCTCTCTGGTCATCAACAAGGATTCATTAGGCTCTCTAATCGTAATTAGGACTCTTGTAAGTGTTCATCACCCTTTCTAATTCATTCTATCTTAGTTAGTTAACTAAAAGTCAATCCGTCGTAAATTAAGTTTGACTTCACGATTAAATGAAATTTGCTCAGTCATTTATCGAATTGAAAGTACCTACAAGTGGGTATTTTTGTGGGTAACAAACCCTTAAAAGGGAACTTTCAGATTCCCACTCTAACTATGTTAATTGTCGAGTCAAAGCTTACTTTAAAAAGTCAACAGAATATGTATTTTCAAATTTAAGCATAATTAGCAATGTAGGGTACATGCAACCTGTTTGATCATTAATATAACATGGTAATTAATGTAAGAACATGTCCCAACATGTTCAACTCGACAATTTTCAGTTTAAACCCGGATCGGACCCGAAAGTCGCATAATTTGACTTTTGCTTTGACTATCAGTTCTGATCCGTTCATGCATGTTTAAGATCTGCCTTAGAGCTTATTTTGGACCAGGTTTCATATGAGTATAACTCTCTGAGATTATACAACTTGGTTCAATACTTATCCGATTCATATGCATGTTTCCGATTAATGCTTAAATGTTGACTATTATGCCCTTTTGACTATAAAACGTGATTTTTGAAAAAGTGAAAGAGTAGAAACCTTAATTACTGATTTATAAACTTGCACCAAAAATTTGACATCAGTTTGAGGTCTAGATTAGAAGTTATGCTCATTAGCGTAATTTGAAAGCTTTGTGTTACTTAAACGGCGTAATTAGCGTATATCCTATCTAAACCCAATTTTGATACCAAACTTTTTACCTACTGATATAAAATAATATTTTGGGATTTTTAAAGATTTTTATTTATTTTTAGGCTGAGCATAACATAGGGTTCTAGGCTTGATTCGGTAATTGCCGGTTTTGCCCTTTTGGGCTATAAAATGAGTTTTACAAATCCTTTTGACCCCAAACCTTTTTCTACTGATCTAATATGATAAATAAAATATTTTGAGCCTTCTGGAATAATAAAAATATCAGCTTTCTATACAAAACCCGAAAATGGCTCCAAATCGCCTTTTTGGGCATTTTTGACGCATAGTATGTATTAAGATTATGTTGAGCACATAAGGTTTGATACCTACTGATATTTTAAGTAAATTATTATATTTTTACAGTAAGCTAAAGTCTTACACTCAGGTTTCCAGTTTTGACCTTTTAAGCCTATGAGAAATTACCAAAATGCCCTTAAGAGGCATAGTTTGGTTATAAAGGATAGATTTCACATATATATGATACCCTACTGATATAACCTAGTAAATTGAGTAATTTTACTGATTTCATCAGACCCAAAACTCAGGTTCATATTTAAACTCTATTATAACCTTTTTAATGACCAAAATACCCCTACGGGGCGTAATGTGGGTCTAAATCCGTTTTGGGCATAATATAAGATATCTTTCTGATGTCACAACATAATTAAAGCATAATAACTTAGGAAACTTGCATATGACTCAATTGGTTACTCGTTACACACTTTTCGCGTTCGGATCGGCGTATGTAACTAGTTTGCATATATTAGCCGAAACGGGTCAAACTATATCATTTTTGTCTCAAAATCCAGAATGTGTTTAGGTTACCCATATTATACAAGTCTTCAAACTTGTCGGGTCAAAACCACATTCTAATCCGGTCTTCGCCTTATCATGCGTTTGAACCGTATCTTTCTGTAAGACTAACCGGTCTAAGCTTAGGCTTAATTAAAGACCTGTTAGCATTCTAATTGGTTATTTATACCATCATTCCAGACTAGAGCCTTCCGGTAAATGGTACCTACGCTTACTTAAGTGAATACGGCTGAGTTATTAAATTCTTACTATTTAAGACAGGAGCTAGCTCAGGTAAATACTCTTAACTTATTTTCCCTATACGGGCTTGGGATACGGTATAATAATACCGCTTGGTCGGGTATTGAATATTTAGTCGAATTGTGATTAAATTATTGAGGTAACCCGGTTTAATCTGTATTGTTTGAAATAAAGACCTTTAGGGGTTAATGACCATGTCCCGGATATCCTTGACATCATTGTGTTATAAAATGGCCACGCCTTATGCACGGGGTGTAGGCATACACCTGACAGTTGTTTAAGGAAAAACGGTATCTCACTCTCTTGTGGGCCTATACTTGTGGCGTGTCTGTTAATCTGACTCGGTTTCTACATCGGGCCCTAAATGTATAACGAACATGTAAATCTGTATACAAGATTATAACTATAATTGTCCCAAGTTATAAAGAGTTTGTGCCTTGTGCATTCAAATCAATTTTTATTAAACCTTTTCAAAATGAGTCGGTTGAGTGTATTTACCAGTGAAAACTGACGTATTTTCCAAAAGGGTTAAGTGACAGGTACTGGACGTAATTGGCTGGAAGCTCAGGGCGTTAATAAGGAATCTTGCAAGTTCTAGGCGTCTAAAGTCTGTTGAATAATGTTTATGTTTTAAGATCCGCCTGTGGATTCTTTACTTTCCGTTGTAATACTGGATATTACTTTATATTCGGATTGTAACATATTTACCTTTTGCTTCCGCTGTGCATTTAAATATTGTGTTGTTTGACTATGATGATATCAACTACGTCACGATACTCCCCACCGGGCCCACCGGTGACACGTGGAAATTAGGGGTGTGACATCTTTTCTCGGAGCAGGTAAACAGACGCCTGACAGAAAGTAACTGACATGACTGAAAAAGGCGCCTGTTCACCTTCGATAAGACAGGAGACACCCGCCAGTCACATCAGTCGCTCCCTCCCAATACAACAAAAATTCCTTCAGAAGAAAACAACAAGTGCCATTGCGCCATGCGCTATGCGTCCACTTGGCTCAACTTTTACAGGTCGCCAAAACCCATCCGCCATGCGTCCATTTGGCTCAACTTTTACAAAGTTACCAAAACCCATGCGCCATGCATCCATCTGGCTCAACTTTTACAGGTCGCCAAAACCCATGCGCCATGCGTCCATTTGGCTCAACTTTTACAGGTTGCCAAAACCCATGCGCCATGCGTCCATTTGGCTCAACTTTTACAGGTTGCCAAAACCCATGCGCTATGCGTCCATTTGGCTCAACTTTTACAGGTTGCCAAAACCCATGCGCCATGCACCCATTTGGCTCAACTTTTCAAATTTTCCACAACAGCATACGCCATTGAAACAACTACCTTCATAAGTCCAGAATCCCTCCTAGACGATCAACTCAACTAGAAGGCACACTGGACCGGGGGGACTTGAAGAGGTATGGTCCCAATTCCTTGCCCACATGGCAAGGACCACACCACTTTTCCATCCTATGTGGCGTTGACATCAACAAGATCATCCAGAAGTTTCTAGAAGCTTCTGGAAAACATCATGGTGGCACCAAAGATGCTCCATCCGACAAAAGGACAACACGTGTCACCAGTTATCAAGCGCCAGGTAGGCCTGCGACGAATCAAGGAGCGCCACGTGTACCACTACACTGACCACGGCAGAGGAGACCAAAAGGATATTCCCCTTGGTCGGACAGCTGGCGCGCAACCACAGCTGGCACTGCTGCTCCTCCCTCCTTCACCCACCGGCTATAAATAGGACCCTTCATCATCCAGGTTGAATCATCATGCTCTCTATACTCTTACACTCTACACACACTGTTTATTCTCCCTCAGAACAGTACTTATTCTCACGCTGGAGCTTGGTTAAGAGGGAAACCCCCATATTCCCCTCTTAACGAGACTAACGGTGTTGCTGTTTTGCAGGACCCAAGTCATTTCAACGAGTGAGAAAGGAGATTGAACCCACAGAAGAAATAACCCCACAGATTTACCCTGGTGTTAACCTGTGTTTCATCAGATATCGTCATTATTACCTACTCAAAGGAACTTCCTTCTTAAGCTCTCCTAACCTTAACTAACTTTGATAGAGGGCCCGTGTAACGCGAGAAATAGTAACTTGGCAAGCTTATAGTCTTATAGGACCGACCTTATCAAAGTAACTCTACCACCAATTTCTAAAGTGGTAGCTTTCCAAAGAGAAAGACGGGATTCAAACTTATAAAAGAATGGCCTCTAATTGTTGATATGGTTCATGTTAGTACCGACTAATAAGACCAAGGTACGAGAACGATTAAAGTACCGCCTTGCAACCCAACGGCCCAAGATAGAAACCATTTTATCCACATCTGCCGAAGCTATACCAATGCCAAAAAGGGTTGATTTGTTCAGGTTTAATTTTAGGCCCAAACATAAATAGAAGCACCCCAAAAGCCTAGCCACATGTATTTGGTTATTAGGGTGGAGATACAATAGGAAGTTTATTTGGCTAGGAAGGCTAGGAAGTGATATTGACCATCCATTTAGTTAATCAAGGGCTAAGATTAAATGAATGAAATTGAAGCAAAAAAAAAAAAAGGCGCGTGAGTTTGTTAGGGGCATTCTAGTCAATCCAGCACAATAGTTTCTCCCTCCTCCAATTCCCCCCCCCCCCATTTTTTAAACGTTAATAACTCTTTCATACGACATTATTTTTTTATAAAAAATGCACCAAAAAAACGAGCGTTTTTTTTATCTTTAAAACGAGTATACTATTGCTATATTTAAAAAAAAATTAAAACCCAGTTGCGTAAAACGCAATAGAAAACCCCCAGTTACGTAAAACGCAATGAAAAAAAAAACCTAAAAAATGACATTTTTCTAAAACGCAATGCACCAAAAACACAAATAAATGACTTATTTGTAAAACGCAATGGCCAGAAAACACAAAGAAATGTCTTATTTCTAAAACGCAATAGCCTAAAAACTCAAAAGAAAATGTACTTTCTAAAACGCAATGGACTAAAAACACATAAAAATATGTTTTACCTAAAACGCAATGCACCAAAAACACATAAAAATGTGTTTTACCTAAAATGCAATGCACAAAAAACACAAAGAAATGTCTTATTTGTAAAACGCAATGGCCAGAAAACACTTAAAAATTACTCATTCTAAAACGCAATGGACTGAAAACACCTAAAAAATGTGTTTTACCTAAAACGCAATGACTAAAAACACTTCAAAAATATGTTTTACCTAAAACGCAATGACTAAAAACACTTAAAAATGTGTTTTTTTTTCTAAAACGCAATAGCCAGAAAACACATAAAACTCTTTTATTTCTAAAACGCAATGGACATATACCTGGCAGCACAACCCCAGCCAGGGGCTCTGCCCCTTGGACCCCGCCAGGGGCTGCCGCCCCTGGGACCCCGCTACCAGGGGCGCTGCCCCCGGACCCCCGCCATGATCGTAAAACGCAATGAGTAAATCAAAACCCCAGATCGTAAAAATGAAATTAAAGAATTTCTTACATGGATCGAAGTGATTTCTTCAACAATTGGCGAATTTTGAATGATTGAAACACTTATCAGCGCTCGAATCGAACGAATCGAGTGATCATCTCCAAAATCACCGGAAAAAACGAGATTTTTTATGAAATTAAACTGGGTTTTCTTCAAAAAAGCTGAAGAACACGTTGATCGGGTGTTTGAATCATTGATTGGTGATGAAAATCGCACTATAATGTAGTGATTATTGAGATAGAAAGTGAAGAAATGGTTGAAGATGGTGGGTTTTGAAAATGGTGGGTTTTGAAGTTACTGGGTTTTGAAGTTACTGGGTTTTGAAAAGGAAAAAGAAAGGGTTGGATTGACTAAAATACCCTTTTTCTTTATTTTAAATGTTGACACATGTCCTAATCCTATTGCTTCCTACACTTCCTAGCCAAAATAAACTTCCTATTTAATCTTTTCCCTTGGTTATTAATGGATAAATGGAAATGAAGAACAACAAAACATGAAGAGTAAAATAAATTTCAAATAAATCTTGAACGGTTCACTACTCTATAGGAATCAAATTCGTATCCTAAAGAGGCTTTTTGTATGTACATGAGGAACTAAGATGACATCTATTATATATTTGTCTCAGACATTTGTTGATTAAAGCAATATGATAAAAAATGAGAACGAGAATAGTTCGAAAACAACTTATAAGACTATGGGGTATGGGGCGGGGTTGGGGCGTGGGTTGGGTACAAACGCCCAAGTCACCACCCCGGGTGGGCTTGGGTTTCGGCATGGCCACTTTGGCGGGGGTTTCAGCCCGTACGTTGGGCGGGCCTAGCGGTCTTCCGTGGCCGGCTCTCAATGGTTGGGTTGGCTAGGCTATAGGTGGCTAGGCTTTTTTTTTTTAATTTTGTGTGTATTTTTATAATAATTGAAAAAAAAATTATAACACGTGGCCAACCCACGCGGGCTAGCCACGCCCCGCCATACCGACCCAACATGCAACTGACCAGAGGTTCCCCTAGAAGTCCACGTGTCAACCCATGCCCCAAACCCCCGCCCCACCATACCCCACGGTCTAAGGGGGAGGGGGTGGTGATCAGTCAACACTCACAACATCCAATCAAGTTCCGCCATGTCTTCAACCATTATTCCATCACTCACAACTTTTTTTAGTGGAAATGTCCATCACTCACAACACCCAACAAAGACCCTCACATTCCCTCACATATTCCATTCTTCACGGCGTGATATATTCCACGAGTTATAAAATGCACGCGTGAAGAAAGGAGGTGGCGGTGGTGTGTTCTTTGTTTCCACGCGTGATGAAATCCATCACGGATCCCACCCCGCCTCCCCTAAGTACTAATTGAATATCCTAAAAATGCAAAAAGTGGGGCACACTATAGTGATTAGTGTGATTCGGTATAAAAAAAATCGAACGACAAATTTGAATCACTAACAGACCAGTAAAGTATCATCATGCCACCAGCGAAACCACTCGATCATATCCATCTCCGCTAGGCATATGCCTATACACCAATTCCGGAGGAAACCAATAAATATGGAAAAAACCCCCTTGTGGGAATTGAACCCAGAACCTATTAGTCCCAAAGTTTTATCCCACCCCCAAACCACTAGGCTATAAAGCCATAGGCTCGGTATTTAAATGATCCCACCATTTGTAACAAACACAATCCTAAAACTTTGAAAACATAAGGTAAGTGAAGTTTTATAAGGCGCCAGGGTGTGGTTCGGGAGACAGCATCGGGGAGCTGAGGTAGAGCTCCTCCCCCAACGGGAACCCCCCCCCCCCCCCGAGCGGGAATCGGTGCCTTCGGAACTCCACTACCGATTGTCCCGAGCTCTCTCTCTCTCTTCATTCTCTCTATCTCTCTCTTGAATCTCTCTAGCTTTGATTGGATGGAGATGGATGGGGAAACCATTTCCTAGGGTTGGGGGAAGAGGAAAAAGAAAGTGATGATGTGGAGGTGAGATGGAGATGATGTGGCTATGGGGGAAGGGGAACCACACCCCATAGTCTAAGTTTTTTTATACTTAATAAAGAAATTATAACTTTTTATACAGCATTTAAAACCGGCGGTGCAAGTGGTGACCAAATATCTAATCCAAATGAAGCTCGACATATACATTATACAATAGATATCTAAATAAAGCATTTAAAACCGGTGGTGCAAGTGGTGACCAAATATCTAGCCCAAATGCAGCTCGACATATACATTATACAATAGATATCCAAATAATCTTAACAATCCATGTTAAATCATATCGACGCTCTACTATTCATTCTTGGCGTTGTTAGGTGTTCTATCTAAAATCGGGCCCCGCCTATGATTATTTAGTTTTTTTTTTTTTTTTGGCCAGCTTAACGGTACCCCCAAGACGATACAACACCGCCACCCGAGTTCAATCCCCGGGCCCCCCCTAAGGTCCAGCCCCCCATTTCTGCCTAAAGCCTACTCTGGGTGGGATTCGAACCGGCGCCCCCGAGCGGGAACCCCACCGAAGCGGGTAAACCCTCTCACCTCCTCTTTGCTGGAAGTGGGGATCGAACTTGAGACCTCTCACAAGGCCTAAGTCTTTTCCACCACTCCACCAAAGGCTCATTGGCTGATTATTTAGTTGAAATAGTCTATAAAGGTATTATTATAAAATTTCAAATGATAACATTTACTATTTAGAGAAATAATAATGTTTTATACAAATTTCACAAAGTGAATAAATTTTATTTAGAGTAAATAACGTATTTAGGTTATTTAAATATATGTATACGTTTATAGAATCATTACATAATGTGTATGTAACTATATATATACTATTTGTATAATAAAAATGTTTCATTATATATGATACATATAAATTGGGTATATCTTAGTTATAAAAAAGTTGCGAGATTTTATGTAACTAAAGAGTTGCGAGATTTTATATAAAATGCAAGGCACACAAAATATCTTTATATTCTTTATTCTTTATATATAATAAAAGAACATAGGTTGGGACACTTGTCCCATCCACATTCAATTAAGACACATGTCAACCCTACATTTAATTTGCTAACGTGTTTCCCATCTACACTATCCACGCTATCCACATTGTAGAGAGAGAAAGAGAGAACAATAAAGGCAAAGTGCCAGAGAAAGAACCTCATCCCCAAATACCCATTTCATCGCCTCCCTTTTAGATTTGAGACCCTACAACGCTCTCTCTCAAATTCATGTCCGCTATCGCAACAATAACCACCGCAGAAACCAGTTGCAACCATCTTTCATCGATCTTGCTGCTAGGGTTCAACCATCTTCCACCGCTGAAACCAGTTGCAACCATCTTCCATGGATAAAAATGATGTCCGTACCCCAAGCATGTGCTGCTTCAGATGTGAAGGTTTGATTTAGTTTATTTAAGTTATTACCCTTTTTTCTATACTTTATTATGATATCAAGCAATTTGCTTTGAAGTTCAATTTTAGGGTTTGATTTTTTTGCGAACGGTGGAACCGCCAGGGATGCTACCGCCGCTCGACGGCGGCGTATAACGGAGAAAGGAGCGGAGCGTTTGGCTCTCATCACCGGCCGTGTTCAGTCTATATCATCATCACCTCCATTACCTCCTTCCGTAGTCTAACCGGAACCCTCATCTACACCTTCGTCCCTTACTTCCGTTTCCGATCAACTACCGATCTCCGGTATGCGTTTCTTCATGCTGTAATTGCTGTTAATTTCCTTCTGCGATTAATTCTATTGTAGTTGTGTATCTGTTGGTGTTTTCTGATATTTTTGTGAATTTTGATTGGAGATAGTAATTTGATTCTGTTGAAGTTCTATTAGATGTGGATTGTGGTTGATTCATTGAAATTATGAACTGATTTTGTGTTTTTGAGCTGATTCGGTAGTTGATATTCATCAAACCTATTACATCTCTGATTCATTGAGCCGTAATTGTTCTTAATTTGCATATACGATTAGTATTCTGGAGGCGTTCTGCTGTATCTGTGTATCCGTTGTTTTCTGGTATTTTGATCGGTGATAGTAGTTCGATTTTATTGAAGTCCTTTTAGATCTCGATTTTGGTTGATTCATTGAAGTTATGAACTGATTTTGTGTTGATTACGTAGTTGACATTCATCAAATCTGCTACATCTTTGATTGATTGAGCCGTAATTGTTCATAATTTGCTTATATGATCAGTTTTCTCGAGGTGTTTGTTCTGCTGTATCTGTGTATCTGTTAGGATATTCTGTGAAATTTTGATCAGAGATGGCAAATTTGTTCTATTGAAAGCCTGTTAGATCTCGATTTGTTTGATTCATTAAAGTTATGAACTGATTTTGTGTTGTTTGTGTTGATTCTGTAGTTCAAATCTGTTGCATCTCTGATTCATTGAGCCATAATTGTTTTTAATTTGCTTTTACGTTCAGTTTTCTGGATGTGTTTGTTCTGCTATATTTGTGTATCCGTTGGTGCTTTCAGGTATATTGTGAAAATTCTGATTGGAGATAGTAAATTGATTCTATTGAAGGTCTTCTCTCTACATTTTACCTTAGCAACTTTTATGTGTAAGGATACTTTTGAAACGAGGCAACTTTTAGACCCATCAAGGTACATCCAAAACATAATATAGGTCATCTATAAAGACAAATCAAGTATTTCAAATTGTTTCACATTTTAGTTATCCAACTACCTAACCAAGCAAGCTGATTTTTTCTATATACTTTCATATACCCTAAAATAGATTTGTTTTTTTTGTTTCATCACCAACTATTTATAACCACTACCACCACTCTCATATTTCAGTAACTTAAACATACATTCTTGCATTTGACCTGTCCAACACAAACCAACACTGAACTCATGGAGCACAGGTACATCATGTTAAAGCCTGTTGTCAATACCTTTCTTTAAAGTTTACATGCTGGCTTGATTTTTAAGTGTCTTAGTATGTATTGTGTAGGCGAAATTACAAAAAAAAAAAAAAAGCATGTGATTGTAGAGTGGAGTATATGGAAGGCCAGAAACGACTTGATTTTTTCGAGTAAAGGGGTGAAGGCTGAAGACATAATAATAGGATCGATTAAAGCTTAATGGGTTCCTATGGTTTAAATTCAGGTCAAAGTGTTTAATCTTGATTGGAAAAAAATGGTGTCAAGACCTGTGTTTATGTATGATTTTTAAAATGTAAATAGGTGTTGGATTTTTTTTTTCTGTTTTGGTTCATTGCTGCTGTTTTTGGCTGTCAAGGGCCTGATGTTTTTTAATGAAAGCTTCTCTTCAAAATAAATGTGAAGAAAATTAAAAAAAGTCTTATGCAGGTCTTCAATATTATGCACTAAATTTGAATTTTCATGTACACTTTAAGTATGCATCAAAAGTTTGACGGTAGTAATTTACCCATCTCAAAGAAATCATCTTATTCATGAACAGCAAGGCAATGGTGATTTTTTGGAGGATTCTAAAAATCATGACACGCAGAGGATTATTAGTGCATTCTTAACAAAAACAGGTTGATTATTAGTGATTATTTGGTCGTTGTTGGCTTAACGGTTTTACACCACCCCGCCGGTCAGTATAAATTCAAGTTCGTCTACGGTTTACGTCACGTGAGTCACCAGATCTTTTTCCCGGTTTTGGTTATCGTGAGGTTGCTATTTAACATATTTTTACTCCTCCACCTTGATAGCATGGTTTTACGCCCCGCCCCACACTTTTTTCTATTTTATAAAAAATCATATATCATATTTATTAATTTGTTTTAAATTTTATTTTTTGAACCCGTGTGTCACACGGGATATAAGCTAGTTCATATATATATCTACTTATCTATAAAAGGAGAAGTAATGCTGATGTAAATTTGGGTACTTGTCAATCATTGAGGCATGCCACATAGGATCTGATGATGTCATAAATATATCAATAAAATGATGTCATAAATATATCAATTAAAATGTTAATAGATTAATAGATATTGTATTTAGTTTGTAATTTTCGAAATTAATTAATAATAAGTAGATTGGGGGGGGGGGGGAAATTTGAATTGCATGGGGAAAGGTTATTGCATTTAATGATTCTGAATATCATCATCACATTTCTCTTCAAAATCTCTCACTTCACCTAAATCTCTCATCTCTCATACAAAGCATTCCGGAAATTCTTCTTCTTCTTTACTCTCTTCTTTTTTTCTTTCTCAACAGATCTTCATCATCAATAACACACGGAGATGTCAAAATCGGACATGTTTGAAGCTTTTGGATCGACTCTTTCTCTCAGTTTCATCGATGATCTCAATCCGTCGAAAGATATGTGGAACATAAAGGCTCGAATCATCAGAAAATGGATCCAAATGTTTCGGATGGATCTGATCTTGCTGGATGAGAAGGTATATACTTATTAACTTTCTTTTCCATGACTATTGTTCCGTGATGTATTCTGGGATGAAAGATCCAGGCTTCAAATCATGACTATTGTTCCGTGTTGTAAGATTCGGTTGAAAGATTCAGGCTACAAATCATCTTTGTAAGATTCATTTATTCGAGTTAGGGTTTGGGTACATTATGATATTAGGTTTTTTAACTTTGTAATGTATTTTGATGTTACGGTTTTTTTCGTACATTTCAGGGTTGTAATGGATTTAAATGATTTTCATTTATTAAAAATGATTTGTATGAGAAGATATTTGTATTTATTTCTGTTTGTTGTTCTAAGGATGTAAACAAATGAGTATTGTTCCATGGTGTATTCTCTTTTGAAAGATTAAAGTATTCAAATCATAATGTATTCTGGGTTGTAACATTCGGAACAATAATTCAGGCTACAAATCATCTTTGTAAGATTCATTTGTTCGAGTTAGGGTTTGGGTACATTATGATATTATGTTTTTTAATAAAACTTTGTAATGTATTCTGGGATGAAAGATCCAGGCTTCAAATCATGACTATTGTTCCGTGTTGTAAGATTCGGTTGAAAGATTCAGGCTACAAATCATCTTTGTAAGATTCATTTATTCGAGTTAGGGTTTGGGTACATTATGATATTAGGTTTTTTAACTTTGTAATGTATTTTGATGTTACGGTTTTTTCTTACATTTCAGGGTTGTAAGATTCAGGCTGGTATCAAGGGCCCTTTGATATCTTTTTTTTACTCCCAACTTCAGGAAGATTCGGTTGTTGTTTTGTCCAGGTTTGGTGTTGGTGAAAACCTGGACCCATACAAAGTTGTGAATCATGCTTATAAGATTAACTTTTATCGTTGTACAACTGTTAGACCTGCTGTTGGTTGGGAA
>JARYGA010012908.1:0-69851 GCA_030545235.1 Helianthus tuberosus | reverse complement strand
GCTTCGGATGTGGAGAATTTCTATCACGGCTTCTTTGCCTAGCAACATATTCAAAATACATAAAATCGAAAACAGTATTTTACTGAATAGGGATGAGAGTATTCCTATGTTAAGTCTAGACTCAGAAGGTCTGAGGAATATACGACTGTTTCATTTGAGATTAAACACTAAAGGCTAGTGTTTAATTCACTCAAACGTTGGCTTTGATACCAACCTGTCACACCCCGATATTTCCATGTATTACCGGTGGGCCCGGTGGGGAGTATCGTGACATAGCTGATATCATCATAGCCAAATAATCACAGTTTAATGCACAATGGAAGTCTAAAATAATATTACAAACCAAATTGAAAGTATAATAAAATATTACACAACGGTTGTAAGTGGATCCACAGGCGGATCTAAAACAGATAGTGAATCTTTGTTCAACAGACTTTAAGTATTACGAGTTTGCAAGACTCTTTATCATATACTCAGGAACTTCCAGCCCATTACGCGTAGTACCTGCACTTAATCCTTTTTTGAAAATGCGTCAATTTACACTGGTAAATACAATTAACTGACTCTTTTGAAAAGTGTTTATAAAATTTGTTTGGATGCACAATGCATAAAAATCTTTTATAACTTGGGACAATTATTTAAAAATAATCTTGTACACAGATTTATATGTTTGTCGTCCATTCAGTAGCCCGGGTTAGAAGTAGCCCGGGTTAGACACACCACATAATATAAACCCACGGCGAGTTATCCTCAACAGGCGGGTATATCTTTTTACATACGCACTGTCAGGCGTATGCCTACACCCCGTGCTTAAGTCGTGGCCATTTCAATGAATGAGCCAAGGATATCCAGGACATGGTTATTAACCCCCCAAAGGCATTGCATCAAACAAAACAGATTAAAATGGGTTATCTCAATGATTTAACCACTAACCGATTAAAGATTCAATACCCGACCAAGCGGTAATAATTTACCGTATCCCAAGCCAGTATAAGGGAAAATAATTTAAAAGTATTTACCTGAGCTTAAAATGTAATTTTATTCTCAGCCGTATATCAATCAGCAAGTACAAGTAGCTTTTACTGGGCTCCTAATCTGGAACGAAGGTTTTAACAACCTATTAGATTCCTAACGGGTCTTATTTAAGTCTTAACTTGGACCGGTTAGTTTTATTGAAAGGTTCAAAATGCAAGATTAAGCGAAGATCGGATTAGAAAGTGATTCAGACCCAACAAGTATGAATACTTGTAAAAAAATGGGTAAACTAAACACATTCTGGATTTTGAAGTATAAATGATAAGGTTTGACCCGCTTCGGCTAATTTATGCAAACTAGTTACATAAACCATACCGAACGCGTATATGCATAACGGTTAACCGAATAAATCATGAACATGTTCCATAAGTTATTGTCAATAAAATATGTTATGATATCAGTAGGATATCTTCCATTATGCCCAAAATGAATTTAAAACCAATTTATGCCCCGTAGGGGTATTTTTTTCATTTTAAATTTTATAAAAGAGGTTAAATAGGAATCTGAGATTCTGGTCTAAAACAATAAGTAAAAATATAAATTTTATTAAGTTATATCAGTAAGATATCATACATATGTGAATTTTGTCATTTATGGCCAAACTATGCGCCGCAAGGGTATTTTTGTCATTTCACATATGCTTTAAGGGTCAAATTTGGAAATCTGAGTTCAAGACTTAAACTTATTGTTAAAGTATAAAAATTTATTTTTAAAATCAGTAGGTAATAAGTCTTTGGTGCTAAATATGGTTTTAAACTATACTATGCGCCTATTTCGCATAAAAGTCGGTATTTGACGATATTCGGGTTGTTTAAGGAAGTCTGAGATTTTAATCAGTCTCCAGTGTTTAAAATACCTTGTTTAATATATAAAATCAGTAGAAAAAGGTTTGACATGTAAATGATGTGTAGAACTCATTTTATTAGCGAAAAGGGCATTATCGTCAATTACCGAGCCCAAGCAAGAACTCCTTGTTATGGTCAGTATAAAATTCAACAAAAATTTCCTAAAATCCCAAAATATTATATTATAACAGTGGGTAGAAAGTTTGGTGCCAAAAATTGGGCTTAAATATGATTTATGCCAAAAATGCAATTGAATTAATAAAAAGCTTTAGTTTTACGATATCGTGCATAACTTTCATTCTAGACCAGATTCGGACGTCAATTTTTTTAGGACATACTTATATTTCAATAATAAAGATTTTTGTCCACTCACATTTCCAAAAAATTCATTTTTTATATCAAAAGGGCATAATGGTCAACTTTTAAGCATTTAACGGAAACATGCAATGCACTAAGATTTCTATGGAACCATGTTGTATAACCTCAGAGGGTTATACTAACATATAATATTGTCCCAAAGGAACCCTAAGGCATATCTAAACTAAGCAAGTTCGGGTCAGAACTGAAAGTCAAAGCAAAAGTCAACTTTTGCGACTTTCGGTTGCCGACCGAGCCTAATACTCAGAATTGTCGGGTTGAACATGCCTAGACATGTTCAATTAACTAAGCAAACTTGATAATTTTATAGCTTCTATATTATTAGTTATGAATTTTATTTAAAAATGACTCATTTGACTTTTATTTTAATTACTTTGACCCGACAATTAACTAAGCAAACCTGATAATTAGGAGGTGCCCTTTTGAGGGTTTAACACCTACCTAATTACGATCACGTAGCCGTGTTCGTTGCGAGCAATTGCTCGACCATTTAAAAGTCAAAGCGTTTATCATAAACGCTTTACTTTTCGGCTTTTTAAGCCAAATAATATTAACTAGTCACGAAAGGACACTTACAAAGGTTCCAATGGACTGAAATCAACTCAAAGGAGGTTCCATAATGCTCAGGATCCTCAAGATTGAGAGCAAGAGCAGATTGGAATGATATGTGTGAGTTTTTGAGCAAAAACCCACATCTATTTATAGAGTTTGGAGAATGAATAGATGTTCAACAAGTGTTGGAAGGGGCCATGAGATCTTAACAGGTGTCTTCTGGTTTTAGAAAACAGCAGACAAGTCCCTAGATTGAGTTTAATTGTTTTAAGTGTGTGAAGAACAAAACAAACAACAAGAAAACAGGCTGCTGTTTGTTGTACATGGGTCGCGGCCCGCGTAGACAGCCCAAATGGGCTTCGCGGCCCGCCTAGACAGTGGCCCAGATCTGCAAGTTTACTGCAATGTGCAGTTTTGGTCCCTGCCATCATTTTCTCGCAACAGAAACACAGCAGATGCTGTCTTGCTGCTGCTGTTGGGCCTGATTGCCCGTGTAATACCAGCCTAGTGGGCCTTTGGCAGCCGGTGACGCTGTCTGACCCAACTTTAAATGTTTAGAACATTTGCTGATTTGGTCCTTCAATTACTTTTGTTATTTTAATTAGGAATGATGATCGAGTGTTTAAGCGAACCGACGATTTAAAAGTGATTTGCTCTGCTGATATGCAGCATGCTAGTCCACGAAGGCAAGCTCGGTCTGTCACCAGTTTCATTTCTTGTCAAGAACAGCCCCTCATTTCCTTTAAGGTTATGTAATATTAATATCGACACTTTTGGCGCGTAATTTCTAAAATCTCTTCATATGTTAATACAAGGTTCAAAACCTATAATGGTCAATCCTAGGCGCACTCAAGAGTGCGACTGAGCAATATGGAGTTCTCAGTTTGTTCAAAAGGTCCCTCAAAGCGTAGTTTTGCTAGTTGTCGCTTTTAGTCCCTTAATCGCACAAAGTAGCGCGAAATGTCGTTTAATGATATCCAAGCCTTTCGTGGTCTATATAGAATATTCCCTAGCTTGTGCTTAAATATTACGATGCTCCCGTTCTCTTAAATGGTCACCCAAAGGCGTATATTTAAACGTTGACGTTTTTGGCCCCTCTAATGCGCAAACTTGCGCATATCATCATTTAATAGCATCAAGGTCCTATCTAATCCATATTAGGCATTCTCGAGAGTATTATTTGCACTTCATAATATCTTGGGTTCGTTAAAAGGTCATTCAGAGGTATAATTAAACACATTGACGATTTTAACCCTTGTAACTTTCAAAGTTGCGCGTAACGTCACTTATAAGCATAAAAGCCTTAGATGGCCAATATTTGGTATTCCTGAGAGTATAATCAAACATCGTGAAGCTCCCGGTTTGTTAAAAGGTCACTCAGAGGTAAGAATTAACATGTTGACACTTTTAACCTTTCGTCGCGCAAACTTTCAATTAATTACGCAAACGGCTACTCTCGATCAACAAGTGGCTCATTTGTGAATATGATTACCGTGTAACGTTATTTAGAGGCTTATATTATGCATGTTAACACTTCCAGTCCTTCTATAATCAATTTTTTTTATTTTTCGCAAAAATAGTCCTTCAAATTCAACGTTTGACTTTATTAGGGTTTAGTACACCTGTCAACGTATCACTGGACGTGATTTTATGAGGTGTTACATGAACATATCCAACATTGATCGCTTTGGATCACGAAATTGACATCAAAAAACTTTTCAAGCGAAATGTCCAGCAAAATTTCAAAACAGCCTTTCGGAAAAATATTTGATTCGGGAATACAGGCTTTAAGGACATTTTACTTCCATTTTTCAAACCAATATATCAAACAATTAGGGGTGTTCACGATCCGATCCGATCGAGGGTATGCTCATGCTCGGATTGAATTACAACCGATCCGATCCGAGCGGATCAAATTTGTAAAACCGATCGCAAAAGTGATGCTCATGCTCGGATTGAATTTAAATCGATCGGCTCGGTTTCGCTCGGTTTTTATCAAATCCTAAAAAAAAAGCGAGCAGATCGTTTTCGCTCGATTGAATAATAAGGCTTCGTTCAACAAAAACAAATTCTAACTTAAAGTGCGAATACAAAAGCAACACAAAATAAAGTGCGAATACATAAGAAACACAAAATAAAGTGCGAATACAAAAGCAACACAAAATACAGTGCGAATACAAATTGTCATTTAGTTCAAAAGCCATAAACTTCTTCTTTAAGCTTGTTCATCTTCATCCACAAAATTCAACTTCAAATCAACATATAACCTATAAACACAAGCATTAAACAAAACCATTAAGTTCTACACATTACAAAACAACTTTTAGGTTAACAGAAACGATATGGTTAATTAACAGAAGCAGTTGAGAGCGGCGACTGAATTCTGTTTTAGCCTTTTAGGAAATAGATTTAGGGTTAGATTTGTATATTAAATATTAACTTGGGCTAATGTTATTTGGGCTTTTAATTTTTTTGGGCTATTATATTTTTTGGGTTTTTAATTTATAAAATATATAATATATATATATATATATTAATTATTAACAAAAAATAATTCGAGCGAAACCGAGCGATCGACGAGCGAGCGGAGCTTTGCTCATGCTCGGATTGAATTTGAATCGAACCGATCCGATCGGCTCATTTACAAACTGAGCGGGAATCGAACGAGCATTTTTCGAGCGATCGTCGAGCAGTTTGGACAGCCCTACAAACAATTGTTTTGTGAATTCATGAATCTGAAGATTATTCAAAGACATTTAGACCTAGCAAAATTAATGGATATGGGCTAGTGACACAAAAGGACCTCGTAGATTTAATGATCATGTTGAATACTTATTGGTTATCGATGATATAATATAAATGGATACGAGTTTTTAGGACCCATGCATCACAGCAGGACCGTCAAACCGAACTCAAAATATATGTATACACGTTAAACCACACACTCGCTGGTGTGTATGGTTTTAGAGAGAGGGAAGTTAGATTAAATACATAAACCTATTATGGTATGAAAGCATGATTAGCCTCCTCATTTTGCTACATTTTCAAAGACATCCTAGTGAGAGAAATCTAAAGAGAGAGAGAAAAATAATACGAATGATTGAACCCGCTCTAAAAAAGAACCGTGTCGACGAGTGACCCCGCTTGGGCTCCTCGTCTGGGGTCACTCCTCTGAAATGTTGACTGGGCCTGAGCCCATTTAGATTTTGCCAACATGTTTAAGAGGTCCAAGTGGGCCTAATTCTGAGAAGTCCATTATTAAGCCAGTCCATTAGGGTTATGGCCCAAGAATAATGTTATAAAAGGAAAGTTTCCTCTTCCTGGAAGAGGCAGGTTATCGTCCCTTCCTCCTTTGCAACTGATCCTCTCTTTCTCTCTCTCTCTCTCTCTCCTTAAACTATACGGTATGCTTGCACTTATAACTATCTCGATTGATATGTTAGTGATTTGAGTGTTGGAGTGCCCTCGGGACGATCCCACTAAGGCCCTCTAACAAGATTTACCTGTGGTCGCAGCCTGAGACTCGCTAACCCGCAAGAGGAACCGTCACCACAACGACGAGGAGAGGAATCTGGACCGGATTTCGCAGAGTCTAAGGTTAGTAACGCCAAACTGTTTCAAACTTGGATTCGACATTAGCGCCATCCGTGGGACCAATTACAAGCATGTTTCGGTTCCTTCATACAAACGGCCAGATCTATCCTCTTCGTGTGTTTTGTGCGATACCAGATCTACATATACATCTGCGGTTAAACAGGTTCCAAGTCTCTAAACTTCCTCCATCTGTCAAAGACGTTTCACTTGTCATAACTTACAGATCTTGGGGTGTTGAATAAGCTATATAAGCTTTTGTTTCCAAACTTTGAATCTCTCTCTTCACCCCGAAAATAACAGATCTGTAAAGCTATATACATTATTTCTCTATATCCCTATTTTACAGTTATGAGTGTACATGAAGTGAAAAAATGATGGTTATATGTATCAGTTTCATTATATTAACATGATAAATAGTTTAAAAGTGGAATGCTCAAGACTTTCAAAACCTTCTGTTCATTAAAAATGGAAGCATGTAAAGTAGATCAATGTTTCGTGTTCGGATTAAAACAAGAAGAGTGTGCTCATGTTTTATTAAAACAAAAATGATAATAGAAAATACTACCTACTGCACGTGACTATGGACATGTATGAAAGAAAATGTCAAATCACCTTTTAGATTTGTCTGCCAAACACCTTTCATACATTTATATCTGTTGGATAAAAACAGACACATGACATTACGATGCTATAAGAATAAAGTATGATATAAATATTTGTGCAAAATTTACTAATCTTTAAAGCATGCTTATTGATCTTGAAAAAAGGCGTGGGATGGAGTAAAAAGAGCAATACTTGATCTGAAAGTGTTAAGTACTCATTTTTATGTCTGAGGTACAACTACATGACAACATTTTTCAAGCATGTAATTACCTATGATAAAGACATATGAATGCATGTATGTACATGCATAGTATCATGACAAATCTATCACCTCAAAGTAAAACTACATAGGTTACCTTGCATTATTATAAAATTAAAAATAAAAAAGGGGGAAAGAGAGAAGAGTACAAACCATACTACACAAGGTACATATCACGATATGCGAAAAATTTTCTCTCTCCCTCTCTAAAATATTTTGGACTTTTAGATAGTACAAGTTAGTAAAAGAAAAAGAAAACAGAAAGCTTTGACAGCAATGAGCTAGCTCGAGTCTTGTCTATTAATAAATATATAGCTGTCTATTATATCTATTATATATAATAAATGAAAGTTATTTGGGCCACGTGTCACTTAATTAGGACATCCTCAGTTCTGTTTTCCCGCCTGATGTGTGTAAAATGCAACATATAAATTACATCAAATGAGGCATAAAACTAACCCTTTTTAAGTACTAATATTGGAAAAAGAGTGTTTGTCTTCCTTTTGTATTTTCAGGATTAAATGAGCTCAAAAACACAAAAGAAGCAAAAAGACAGCTAAATCCAACATAAATACAAGGAAAGGAACATAAGTGGACTGCCCGACCCCTCAACGGCATCTTCCCAAGCAAAATAGAGAAGGCAGAAGACTGAACACGCCCCGTGCTCAGCCAGCACGGGGCCGTGCCCAAGAAGCAGCAGAAAAGACAAACCTATAGAAGCTTCTATTGCCCACCACGGGGCCGTGCCCGGTGAGCACGGGGGCGTGGCGAAAGTACAGCAGGCGCATTAATTGTAATTGCGAATTACAATTAATGAGGAGAGAGAGTGTCAGACAGGCACGGGGCCGTGCCCAGCGGACACGGGGCCGTGCCCAGCCCTCTGTTCAGCCTATAAATAGGAGTGCTTGGTTTCATTTCAACTCATCCCTTGGCACACCACCTCTCTCACATTTCATCCACCACCCACCACCATCACAACACCATCATCCACCACCATCATCCATTGTCCATCGTAGAGTGTGTGAGTCGTCTCGGGATCCAAGATTGATCGTAAGAGTTCTTGACAATCAAGGCCATGTTTGCCTAAGTCTCTTACATCACTTGGTGAAGACAAAGTGTCTAGTATAATACTTTTTATTTCTAATCTTTTGCACTTTTTATTTGGTTTTGTATTAATGACTTTAATAACTAGTTACTTATGTTGAAGGTGATCTTTCCTTATCGTTTGTCCGTGGTGTCTTGGCATTATTTTACTGTCTATATAAAATAAAGGATTTTCACCATTCATATCTCCACGGTCTATATGGAGGTATGTTGGCTACCTGGTCGGGGGTTAAGGGAACGGTTTGGTAAAGGTCTTGCCATTGTTCAGCGTTTAGAGGTCCTGCAATGGACCTGGGTCAAATTTAGTAGGACCTCCTTCAATGCTTCACGGTATTGGATGGCGGGGGTCCAAACTCTTTGATCCCCTCATAAGTTAACTACTATTAATACTATAACCCGGCTATTTAGGACTGTATCCCTGCTGACTCAGACTACTTAGCCGAGGGTAACGTCACCGCCAAAAGCGGGGCCTACCATAATACTGCATTAATAACTTAATTCATTATCTTCCAATAATCCACCCTTTTAGGATTGTATCCTTGCTGACTCAAACTACTGGGGTGAGGGTAACGTCACCTTCAAAAGAGGGGCCTACTACAATAACTAAGATAATCTCTTAATTATGTACAAAAGTGCGGAAATAATCAAAGGTTATACTAGATACGAGTCGGAACCAAGTGATTCATCTTGTCTATCTGTTTTTCTTTTTATTTTATTTTCAGCATTTTAGTTAGTTTTTATTTTTCTTAGTTTAAAACCTTTTTCTAAACTTTTTATTTTGATTAGATGTTGAGGATAAACCGGTACTAAAAGCTCTTGTGTCATTGGACGACCTCGGTATCTTGCCAACACTATACTACGCTCACGATGGGTGCACTTGCCCATATGTGTGTTTAGTGTTAGTAAAATATCGTGTTTTATAAATTTAAAACTTGGCTAAAAATAAGTGTTAAAGGGGCTTAAAATATACACCTAATATATATAACACCTTCACGCACATCAAGTTTTTGGCGCCGTTGCCGGGGACACAAGGATTTTAAGAAAGTTAGGAATCACCGGCCTAATCATTTTTATTTTTCTTTTTTAGGATTTTCTTAGTTTTTCAGCTTCTGCAGAGCTCAGCACGGGCCGTGCCCGCTGAACACGCCCCCGTGCTAAATCATTGGAACTGGCAATTCTGTTTTACGTCAGACAGTAAGCTGAACACGGGGCCGTGCTCACCCAACACGCCCCCGTGCCCAAGATTCACTTACTGAAAACAGAACCGTTAGATCCCGGCGGATGGTAATTTCTGACATAAACATGAGTGATAGTAATTGTTTTTACTTTCAGCACTCTTATGGTATGTGGTGTCAATTATGTGGTGGCAAACATGAAGAAGTAGAATGCTACTTTCTAAATTATAGGCCCCACTACATGGACCCACCGACTTCTTATAACCTTAAGAGGGGCGAAAGTAAAAATAAGCACTATTTCTCCCTCGAATGCGCCCAGCCAGATATTCTAGGAGAAATGCTCCTTGACGAGTTATTTCAACTAGAAAAGCTAATTCTGAATTGGTTAAAAGAGCTTAGGAAGGATTTTATTGATCCACCCCAAGACAATGACCATGACGAAATGCTGGAACCGCATTCCGACAACCTCGTTGCTCCCGAAAATACCTTCGTACCTAGCAAAGACTTGGACGATAGTCGTCCCTGTGTCGATTGTGCCGTGAAGGACTCTCCATCGACTTCGTTCGGTGCATACATAGACCTGAGCGATTCGGCATACACCTTCTTTAACGAGAGCCCGGGAAAGGGTTGGACTTGTCCACCTAGAACGAAAATAGGAATTACCCTCACCGACAACCTCTTGCGTTCTCGCCTTAGTCTAGGACAATTAAGGTATCTTAGGCACTTTGGGGTTGTCCCAACCAGTAAGGAACCACCCGATATCAACGAGATCCATAGAAGTAACAAAACTCCATGAGACAGCCTCCAGACACGGGGCCGTGTCCAGGTCAACACGCCCCCGTGTTCACCAAAAAGATTCTCTGCTGATTTTGTCAGAATACAGACAAAATGTGTCAGGATTTCCTCTGCACACGGGGCCGTGTCCAGTGGACACGGGGCCGTGTCCAGTGCGCTGTCGTTTTCTTTAAATGCAGCCTGATTCCTGCTCATTTTTTACCACTTCAATTGACAGAGATTCCTGGGATCTTCACTCATACCATCCTAGGTAAGTGCTAAAAGAAGGTTCCCAAGGACCCTCTTGTCCCTTCCACTTTTATTCATTTCCTCTTCTTTCAAAATTTTTCAACATTTCCTCCATGGAAGCTTGGAAATCCCATGATTCCAACCCTCTATGTGAAGTTTGTAAGATTATTTGCTAAGGATTCTTGCTTAAAGTTAGTTGTATAACTTTATTTTAAATTATCTAAGCCTAAAAACCAGCTAAAAATCATGAGAATAATTTAAAACTCCAAGACTCCTTAGCCTAAAATCCTGCAGACAAAGGGACACGGGGCCGTGCTCATCGAGCACGGGGCCGTGTCTGAGGCACTGTTTTGTAAAAAATTAGCTTTCTTCGGTTTCTTTCACAGAAAATGGCAAGCAGAACAAGCGGATCATCTTCAAGAAGTAACCGACAAGGGAGGAGATCATCAACAACAGAAGACTCTCTGGTGAACTATGTTTACGCCCTAAGGGAGGCTATTGATGAAATGACGGGAGTGGAAGAAGCATTGGTCGACCGTATCAACCATTTAGCAGTGGGGCTGGAGGGCTGTCTCCGAGAGGTAAACCTCTTGCACCAGAGGTTAAACCTTCTCGCCTCCCCGCCTTTGGTGCCTATAATAACCCAAAGGGCGTGGAACGTGGTGCCCGAAGTCATCATTCCGGCCGAATGGTACGCCATGCACCAAGAGCCTCCGCAAAGGGTGGTGCAAGGAGTCCCGGTGAATGTTCCCCCTCAGCCATCAGTTACTGAGGAAAATGAAGCCGCATTCTTCCTTCCTAGGGAGATCGAAGAATGGCTTTAAAACAACGTTTAGGGAAGAATTCCTTCGGCTAAAAGTCCTACTATATCGGGAAACTATTCTCGAAATTTTCTTAAAATAGTAGAACTCCTTATGATAACCTCGTGTACCTGCTGACCTATTTAGTTAAGTTTTAATTTTATCTTAATTTAGGATTATGTAAGGTCTCTCTATGATTGCAATGAAATGATGGTTTTTAAAGTTTGAATGGTTTTTAATGAATAAAACACTCTCATGGTGAAAAGGGATGAAAAGGGGAACGAGAAAAATGACCTCATGCACAAGAACAAGGCAACCCGACAATTCTCTCCATTTCAGAAGGGTCAACACGGGCCGTGCCCAACCAACACGGCCCCGTGCTGAACCACCTGCAGAAAAACGCCCAGTTCAGGTAACTGGACACGGGCCGTGTTCACCCGACACGCCCCCGTTTCCAGACTTCTGCTTCTCTTGTTTTAATTTTGTTACTGGCACTTGAACACGGGGCCGTGCCCGGACAACACGGGGCCGTGTTCAGCGCCCAGTAACACAAAATTTTTGCTTTTTAACACCATTTTACACATCTAATCAACCTAAAAATTTATTTTTGGGACACATTGAGGACAATGTGTAATTTAAGTGTGGGGGGGATGCTAAAACCTTGAATTTTGCAAGTCCTAAATACAAGCCTTACACAAAACTCTATTGTAACGGCTAATCACCCCAAATTTTTTTCAAAAATTTCATTTTTTTTTCTTGTCTAGGTTTAACTCGGGAAATTCAAGTTCTCAAAAAGGTTATATTTTTACAAATTTACAACCGATAGCGTAGTGATAAAAAGAACCAACATAAGAAAATTATGAAAAGGCATGGCAAACTTAGTTAAAATTTGATTATATATATTTGATCACATAAAAACCCATTCCCACAAAAGTGAGTTTTGAGCCTTTATTGAGCATACAAATTTACATCTTTAGACTAAATGCTCATTTTTCGTTTCTTGTGTGAATAGCCGCTTGGTTCTTACGACTCTAGAACTTGCCATGACGATACATTCCCGGTCCTTATCAACTTAAACCCGAGTAAGTAAACCCGAGTAAGTAAATGATGGAGGCATTAGGACTAACCCTTTTTATTTCTACACCATTATTTTTCTTTTTCTTTTACCACCTACCCAAAAATCCCCCTAGTTAGCCCCTTTGAGCCTAAACCTTTTCATTTCATCACCCAAACCAAAAACCCTTTTACCCACCAAAACCTTTTTATTTTTAACCCTTTGTTTTAGTAACAAGTTCGGTTTTTTTTCGTATGATGATCAAAAAAAAAAAAATGTGTTGATGATGAAGCAAAAAGAAAATAAACAAACAAGTTCATCAAAAATAACTTTGTTTGAATAAAAGCTTCATCAAAATAAAAAGTTACAAAAAATAGAAAGTCTTACGAAAACCGACACTTGTTACGCTTTTCGCCCTTTTTCTACTAACCACTATCCCAACCACCTACCTTTAACCCAAGCCTAACCCTTAACCCACAAAGTCCTCTTGATATTTACAAAGGTATAAAAGTTAAAAAGGAGGAGGATTGATTGCTTGGCAAGCTTATGGTAGGAATAAGTTCCATGCCGCTCTCGAGTGATTCACTAAAAATACACCTTCGGCCGAGTGTGAGTGATTTCTCCCGTGAGGTATGTGAACTTGTATATAAATGGAATTTTAAAAAGGCATGTTATGCCCAAATAAGTAATTTCTCCTATGAAACGTTCTAAAAAAAATCATTACGAATAGGATTGTAAATAGATAAAAATAAAACCCAAAAGGATCTTGGATTCCCAACACTCTACGACAAGCCAAAAACCTTCTCTTCTACCCATTCCATTTGGGAGTGTAAGCCACATATTAAAGAGTTTTGCTTGAGGACAAGCAAAAGTTCAAGTGTGAGGGTATTTGATGTGTGTAAAATGCAACATATAAATTACATCAAATGAGGCATAAAACTAACCCTTTTTAAGTACTAATATTGGAAAAAGAGTGTTTTTGTCTTCCTTTTGTATTTTCAGGATTAAATGAGCTCAAAAACACAAAAGAAGCAAAAAGACAGCTAAATCCAACATAAATACAAGGAAAGGAACATAAGTGGACTGCCCAACCCCTCAACGGCATCTTCCCAAGCAAAATAGAGAAGGCAGAAGACTGAACACGCCCCGTGCTCAGCCAGCACGGGGCCGTGCCCAAGAAGCAGCAGAAAAGACAAACCTATAGAAGCTTCTATTGCCCACCACGGGGCCGTGCCCAGTGAACACGGGGGCGTGGCGAAAGTACAGCAGGCGCATTAATTGTAATTGCGAATTACAATTAATGAGGAGAGAGAGTGTCAGACAGGCACGGGGCCGTGCCCAGCGGACACGGGGCCGTGCCCAGCCCTCTGTTCAGCCTATAAATAGGAGTGCTTGGTTTCATTTCAACTCATCCCTTGGCACACCACCTCTCTCACACTTCATCCACCACCCACCACCATCACAACACCATCATCCACCACCATCATCCATTGTCCATCGTAGAGTGTGTGAGTCGTCTCGGGATCCAAGATTGATCGTAAGAGTTCTTGACAATCAAGGCCATGTTTGCCTAAGTCTCTTACATCACTTGGTGAAGACAAAGTGTCTAGTATAATACTTTTTATTTCTAATCTTTTGCACTTTTTATTTGGTTTTGTATTAATGACTTTAATAACTAGTTACTTATGTTGAAGGTGATCTTTCCTTATCGTTTGTCCGTGGTGTCTTGGCATTATTTTACTGTCTATATAAAATAAAAGATTTTCACCATTCATATCTCCACGGTCTATATGGAGGTATGTTGGCTACCTGGTCGGGGGTTAAGGGAACGGTTTGGTAAAGGTCTTGCCATTGTTCAGCGTTTAGAGGTCCTGCAATGGACCTGGGTCAAATTTAGTAGGACCTCCTTCAATGCTTCACGGTATTGGATGGCGGGGGTCCAAACTCTTTGATCCCCTCATAAGTTAACTACTATTAATACTATAACCCGGCTATTTAGGACTGTATCCCTGCTGACTCAGACTACTTAGCCGAGGGTAACGTCACCGCCAAAAGCGGGGCCTACCATAATACTGCATTAATAACTTAATTCATTATCTTCCAATAATCCACCCTTTTAGGATTGTATCCTTGCTGACTCAAACTACTGGGTGAGGGTAACGTCACCTTCAAAAGAGGGGCCTACTACAATAACTAAGATAATCTCTTAATTATGTACAAAAGTGCAGAAATAATCAAAGGTTATACTAGATACGAGTCGGAACCAAGTGATTCATCTTGTCTATCTGTTTTTCTTTTTATTTTATTTTCAGCATTTTAGTTAGTTTTTATTTTTCTTAGTTTAAAACCTTTTTCTAAACTTTTTATTTTGATTAGACGTTGAGGATAAACCGGTACTAAAAGCTCTTGTGTCCTTGGACGACCTCGGTATCTTGCCAACACTATACTACGCTCACGATGGGTGCACTTGCCCATATGTGTGTTTAGTGTTAGTAAAATATCGTGTTTTATAAATTTAAAACTTGGCTAAAAATAAGTGTTAAAGGGGCTTAAAATATACACCTAATATATATAACACTTTCACGCACATCACCGCCCAACAGTACCACACTTCCATCCCTTTTATACTCCCTCCGTCTCCTTTTTTACTTTTCAAAACCCTGAATCTGAATCTTCTTCTCCTTTCCTTCCCCTTCTCCTGTACTCTTCTCCTTTCTTAATCAAAGATTAAACCAAATCATCTCATCATGAATCATTCAGCCTTTGTAATTTTCATGTCTGATTATACCATGAAGAGGTAATATTTGGCTTTTGTAATTATCATCCCAAGCTATAGTTGGGAAGATTCTTTCATCTTCTTCGTCTGCAAGGTTCTTCCATTTGAGGTTTGATTTCTATGTTTATAGATCTGTGTTGATTTCTTCTTATTTTCATACAAATTTTTAATTAAACCCTAATTTCTACTCGTAATCTCATCATATGGTTCCAGGGTTGTTGTCATCAATGGTCATCAAAGTTGAAATCCGCTTACCTACGGATAGATTTCTGCCATGAACTGGTATGTTTGAGTATTTTCAGAAACTAAGGGTTTTTTTCTTAACGGTGATGATATGAGTACAACATCTGTTGATTATTGATCTTTGAGTATGTTCAGCGATTATTCTTTTTGAAATTAGGGTTTCATTTCGAGTTCCCGAGGTATTATCTGTTTGTAACAGCAGTGGTTCAGCATCTATAGTGGATTCAACATCAGGTGTTTGCTATTATTGTTTGATGTTGTTTGCTATTGTTGTTTGATGTTGTTTGCTATTATTGTTTGATGTTGTTTGCTATTATTGTTTGATGTTGTTTGCTATTGTTGTCAAGTAAGGTAAAAATGACCATTCTAATTACCTGAATATTGCGTATGATATCCTTTTAATTTTAATCGCCTAACAAGTTTTTTGGTTTGTTTCTTTCATATTTCATTATGATTTGTATGCTATTACGGTTTGATTTTATATTGATCATCACATTAATGGTGAGTACTCAAGAATATTGGATGGTTTTATTAGTTTTATTTTCGGTATTTTTGGATGCAGTTGAAGGGATCATTTGAGTGAAATGAATGTTGATTTATCAGAAGATGCAGTTGGAGGTATCTTAAACAAGGTAATAATTGTATTACATCCCTGTTGAAAAATAGAATTGATAAATTTAGGGAAAGTGAGGTTGAAAGATGTTAACCCAATAGTGGAGATCTCATTCTACAAGTTCGATAAATTAAGGGTATTCTCATATAATTCTTCCTCGATGCTTCCAATGAAGCGGCACTTTGGACATCTGTTGTCTTCAAACTTCTATTATCTATTATCTATTCTATCTATTATATATAATAAATGAAAGTTATTTGGGCCACATGGACCAAATCACTTTCATTTATTATATATAATAGATAGAATAGATAATAGATAATAGATAATAGATGTTTGAAGAACAACAGATGTCCAAAGTGCGGATTCTTTGGAAGCAGCCAGGAACCATTATATGAGAAGAGACGTTTGCATTTTAGGTTAGTTTCTTATTCTTATTTGTGTTGTCAGTAATATAGAGTGCGGTGATAGAGACGTGCAGTTCATGGCGATGCTGAAGGACATACATCGAGAGGTTCAGCAATTGATGTAGTTGAAACTAAAGTTTATTAATTCTTGCTGTTATTATTAGATTTGAACTTTAATATTGTTCAGTATGTCATGTAATTATTGGACTTTTAGTTTTAAGGTCATGAATAAATGAATAAATTTAATTTTATGAATCTATGTTGTGTTTTATTTTTACTTATTATTTAGTGTTTTAGTAATATTTAGATTATGTTGATGTTGAATTGTGTCTGAAGATCTGTTTTGTAAGTCAAAAGAGGTTTAATAGTGTCAAGGATTTGTTTGATGGTCAACCTCTCAAAGGGTTATGGTGTGGTTATAACAGCTGATCATGCTAATGACTGTTATAATTAACCACTGCTCCCTATAAAGACTGATGGGCTTATTGACTCATGAGGCCTATGCACTGTTGAAGGCAAAGCCCTGTTAAAGACATGCACTTATGGTGTGGTTATAACAGCTTCTACAGCGGATTCAACTTTAGTATTTATGTATCAGTGTTTCTTATGTAACAGTGTTTAGTGTAGCAATGGTTCTGAATGCTTTATCTCTCGACACAAACCTATACAAACTCAAAGACGAACCACTGCCCAACAACAAAAGTGGTTCAGCATTAACAGTAGATATTCTATCTTTGTTTATGTTAACTTTATTTATATGTACAAACTGTAGATATTATATCTTTGTTTATGTTAACAGTATTTAATTTCAAACATCTGTTTATGTCCAAACAGATGTTTAACAGTATTTAATTTCAAACATTGTTTTCATGATAAAATTTAAAGTTAAATTAAAAAATAAAAAAAATTCTTGATGACTATTTGTTGTAGATTAAATCAGTAATTAATGCTATTAGAAAACTCATTATGACAATTGCTTTCAAATCAGATCAGCAAACTATTGCCCATAGCCAAGAAAGTATAACTTAGCAGATGTTTGCTTTGGCAAACATATACCATAGCAGTGGTTTTGAAATTGCCGGTAATTTCAAATTCAAAATGCATTGGGATATGTACTTTGCAATTAATGCACGTTAAGCAATCACTTCTGTCTTATGGTAAAGGCGTCTTATAGGTAAATGAGTAGGTTAATTGTAATTATAATAACGTGTTTAATTTTATATTTTTCCCATGTAAATGCATTAAAGGCCTAATGAGTGTTGCATCATATTCTTTCGTCTGACTATGTATTTAGTCATAACCTTCTTCATTGGGTATATAAAATACATTGGGCATAGGTTTTGATCATTACCGTTTTCATCCATCTACTCAATCATCTTCAAAAATTTTCTTGACGAGATTTTCACAAGGCTCTCTGCAGAATGGGAAAATTTGGGTTTCAGGTGATTGTTGACGAGATTTTCACAAGGCTCTCTGCAAAAGATATTTGCCGTTTCAA
This sequence comes from Helianthus tuberosus, assembly GCA_030545235.1. NCBI lineage: Eukaryota > Viridiplantae > Streptophyta > Magnoliopsida > Asterales > Asteraceae > Helianthus > Helianthus tuberosus. The sequence continues at coordinate 51,892 of JARYGA010012908.1, read as the reverse complement.
ATGTCTTTCCAAGAATTTTTATAGGGAATTGTCAAGTCATGCATTTCAGATGATGCATGCTCTTCGAAGTGGAGAGTCAGTACAAAAGAAACTACTATCCTTTAAAGACACGTCAATTGTCATTGACGACGTAGTTGGTGGTAATTTGGATGTTGTTAGAAGCAAAACCTTAAGTTTTCCTAACAATGTCCACCCTAGCTTCTTACGTATTCTATCTTCATTTAATGGGTTGTTGTTAGTTTCCAATGAAGGGATTTGCTGTCAGTTGATTCTTTGGAATCCAACTATCAGGCGGTATAAGGTTTTGTGTGATGACTACTTTAATTACAATCATCATCGAAACTCTGATACTGGTGGAATTTATTTTGATCAGTTCAATGATCTGAAAGTGATGAACATCAGATGTTACTGTAATGTAACTGCTGCTCGTGTTTACTCACGACGTCGTGAGTCATGGAGAACAATAAATTTCGGTATCGTAAACAATTATGGTTCAAGTCGTTATTCATGGTCTACAGGAGTTTATGCTGATAAAACCATATATTTTATGGTTTCAAATTATTGGTATCCACTAGGTGAGAGGAACATCGTTGCTTTTGATGTTCTTAGTGAGACTTTCAGAATGCTTCATTTTCCCGAGAGTATTGTAGTCAATCCTTGCCAAGGGCACTTTTTGACCATCGCAAAGAGGTTGCATTTGATTGTTATTGGAAAGTCTGCTGAGCTAACTGCTGATTTGCTCAGATATGAAGAAGAAGGCTGGATGAAGATGTTTGTTTTCAATAATCCTCGTGTTGTTGATTATGTAGATACACGCCAAAGTACTAATATAATTGAAGAAAACAAGTGGCTGATAACAAGCATCTGGGGGGATATGATTGAAGTTAATCTGACCAACGAACTTCTGAAATACCTCCAACATGTTGACAACTACAATGGTCCGAAAGGAGCTTTACTTATCGAAACTACTGTTTCACCAATAGATTAGGAATTAGGATCCTGTATTTTATTGAATGCTATTTGCTGTTTTGACAATTGTATTTTTTATATAATTAGTTGTGTTAAAATTATTAATCATGTTTGTTATTAAAATTAAGTAAATTAATATTGATGTTTGAGAGTGTAAAAGCTTGTAATATTGGCAAAGGTCTGTTTAAATGATCAAAGCTCTGTTATTGGGAACAGATGTTTCAAAATTAAACAGTAGTTGATACATCTGTTGACTTGGGTCAACAGATGGATGAACTTTGTATGATGTTTGACACTTGTAGTTTTTATATAATTAGTTGTGTTAAAATTATTAACCATGTTTGTTATTTAAATTAAGTAAATAAATATTTAGGTTTCAGAGTGTAAAAGCTTGTAGTATTGGCAAAGTTTTGTTTAAATGATAAAAACTATGTGAAGAAACACTAGATAAATGACCGGAATCAAATTATCTAGAGGGTTAAGTTCTGCATAAAGGGGGTGGTTCTCTCTCGTTTGATTTGAAGGGATCGATCTTCTTCTCCAGTGAACACTGCAAAACAAAACACCGTTAGCCTCGTCACGGGGAAAATGGAGGTTTTCTCCGTGACCCGACTCCGGCGTGAGAATAAGTATGTGTTTATGAAGAAGGAGGAGTATTGGTGAAGTGAGTGTAACTTGAAGTTCATACCTGAATTATTCTCTTATTTATAACCGGGAGTTTGGGCGGGAAAACTCGTTGATGAAATATTAACGGAAGATGCTAACCCCGTAAGCGGTTACCTTTCCTTCCGTTAATCTTCTTGATCTGAGGTGAGTGCACACGGATCGTTATTCAGATCCATGGCTGGGGAATTGCCACGTGAAAAGTGGGCAAGTGGAGGTTTTCCTCCAATTCCATGCCATCATCATGATTTCAGGGAGGCCTGAGATGATGACACGTGTTCCAGACGGTTATAACCGTCTGGTGGTGCATGATTGAGCCTTCTAGAAGGTTACTGCCATAATCCGGTGTGACTCCTTATCGTGTGGCACCAGTTGAGTAAATAATATCCAAGTCTGGGTATTATTAATCCATTCTTCGTTCTTGCTTCTGTGATGGCGGCGTTTTCGTGCCTTTCTTCCAGAGGGTTTAAATCCATTCTTCATTCTTGCTCATTGTTTCGCTTCTCCATAGCAAGCATACGCGGTGATGGAAGGCCAATTTCGGCTGGGATTACCGCCTCTGATCCATAGACAAGACTGAATGGGGTTTCTCCCGTACTGGTCTTGGGCATGGTTCGATGGGCCCAGAAGATACTGGGGAGTTCATCGACCCATCCTCTGCACGCTGTTCCGAGCCGTGCTTTTATGCCATCGAATATTTGTTTGTTGACACTCTCGACTTGGCAATTTGCTTATGGGTGCGCCATAGAGGCAAAGTTGTGTTCGATCTTCATTTCTTTGAACCACTTCTGAAGATCTTCCGAGGAGAAATTGGTGCCGTTGTCAGAGATAATGCGCAATGGTAATCCGAATCTGCAAATAATATGTTCCCATATGAATTTGCGGATTACCATTGCTGTGGTTGAAGCTAATGCCTTGGCTTCGACCCATTTTGTGAAATAATCCACTGCTACGATTATGAATTTTACTGCACCTGGCGCGTCAGGGAATGGGCCAACAAGATCAATGCCCCATTGCTGGAAGAGCCAGGCGGACATGACCAGAACGAGCGGATTTTTTGGACGGAGTGTTTTTGGCGCGTGGCGCTGGCAAGCTGCGCATTTTCGTAGTAACTCTACCGCGTCCACGTGCATTCCCGGCCAGTATTAGCCCGCACTCATTATTTTTGCCTCTACCATGCGCGGTCCGGCGTGTATCCCACGCAAACCTTCATGGATTTCCCTGACTAAGTACTGCGCGTCTGTTTTGTCGACACAGCGTAGTAGCGGTCCCATGAACGATTTCCGGTACAGAATCCCTTCCGCCATCTCATAGTTTATTGCCTTGTTCTGGATTTTTCTAGCTTCTGTCTTTCCTTCCGGGAGTTTCTCATGTTGTAGGTATAAGATGATCCGGGACATCCAGGATGGGTTGCCGATCTCTATGACGTTTATTTGTTTGAGAGGAACAGAAGGATTAGACAATACCTCGATGCGCACCTCTTTTGCTAGGTGTCTGAAGCTGGTGGCAGCCAATTTGCTTAGTGCATCCGCGTGCTTGTTTTCGCTTCTGTTTATATGATTGACTTTAAATGTTTGGAATTGGCTGATTAACATCCGCGCTTGTTCCAGATATAGCGCCATGGCTTCGCCTTTTGCATCACAATGCCCATTAACTTGCTCGGCTACCAGTTTTGAATCAACGTTAGCTTCAAGGTTTCTTGCTCCCATTTGAGCGCTAAACGAAGGCCTGCTAGAAATGCTTCGTATTCTGCTTCGTTGTTCGTGCTCCGAAAATCCAAGCGTATCGCATATGTAAGCTCGTGATCATCTTGGCTGACCAATCGGAGACCCGCACCTGCCCCATCGTCGTTAGAAGCTCCATCTGTGTGTGGAGTCCAGACCCTATCATCGAAAACTGGAACAGGGTTTTGAATTGCTTCACATTCTTGCACTTTGTCTATGGTAACTTCTGTGGCGAAGTCTGCCAAAACTTGCCCTTTAATTGCTGGTCGTGGTCCATATAGGACGTTATATCCTCCCAGCTCAATAACCCACTTAGCTAATCTCCCCGCAACATCGGGTTTGGATAGAATTTGCCCCAAGTGGTAATTGGTGAGAACTGTGATGACATGGCCAGAGAAATACCTTCGTAAGCGTCGTGATGCATGTACCAGAGCGATGACCAATTTTTCTATCATCGAGTAGCGCATTTCCGGGCCCGTGAGTGTCTTGCTTATATAATATATTGGAGTCTGAATATTTTCTCGTTCCACCATTAGCACTGCAACAACCGCTACTTCCGCAGCGGATAAATACAAGATCAGTGGTTCTTTTTCTCACGGTGATGTTAGCGTTGGTAATTGAATTAAACATTCCTTCATTTGTTTGAAGGCTACTTCCGCTTTTGGTGTCCACTGGAAGTGAGTTTTCTTGGCGCAGTTGCGCGGTGTGCTAATGAACGGATAAGAGTTTGCAGCATGATTTGCCAAGAATCTGTTCAAGGCTGCTAATCGCCCTGCGAGTCTTTGCATCTCTTTTATTGTTGCAGGTGATGGCATCATCTGGATAGCTTGCACTTTCTCCGGGTTTACTTTAAAACCATCTCTTGTCACTATAAAACCCAGAAGTTTTCCTTCTTCCATCCAGAAGGAGCACTTCGTTGGGGTGAGCTTTAAGTTTACGCTGTGCAAAGAATCGAACGTGCGCTGGATATTTGCAAGCATTGTTTCCTCTTCATGGCTCATGATGACGAGGTCATCCATGTATACCTCTACTATTTTACCGATGTCTTCCCCGAAGACTGTATCCATTAGGCGCTGGTAAGTAGCTCCTACGTTGCGAAGGCCAAAGGGCATTTTTTTGTAGCAGAAGATGCCCTTGTCCATGCGGTAGGCAGTCTTGTCCTCTTCCTCCTCTTTCATTTGGACCTGGTGATAGGCCTTATAACAATCAAGAAAGCACTTCCAGTGAAACGATGCTAAAGTGTCAACTTTTTTGTCTATCTCAGGAAGCGCGTAGCAATCTTTCGGGCAGGCTTTATTTAAGTCTTTGAAGTCGACGCACATTCGCCATCCGCCACTGTGTTTTTGAACCATCACTGGGTTTGCGACCCAGGTGTGGTACTGGACTTCGCGCAAGATTTCGGCTTTAAGTAACTCTGTTACTTGTTCGTTCATAGCTTCTGCTTTTTCAGCGCTAAGGATGCGTCTTCCCTGCGCGACGGGTTCTGCAGAGGGTCGTATGTTCAAACAATGTAGCGCTATATCTCATGAAACTCCAGTCATGTCCGTTGGACACCAGGCGAATATGTCCTTATTTTTGGACAGTAACTCCTTTAATTGTATTCGTATTATTGGAGAAATGGTGTGCCCTAGTAAGATGGTCTGTTATGGATATTCTTCGTTTAGGACCCATTTCTCCCGCTCATTTGGTGCTGAGGGTTTTACCACTTTTGCTGGTGGCTCGTCGTCAACGTACATGACCTCCTTGCTTGAGTATAAAATTGCGACTCCAGTTTCTGTTGGAAACCTGAATGCAGCATGTGGAATGGAAGTGATCATGCTGAATTCTCTCTGTGACCTTCTTCCGTGCAAGACATCGAGACACGATGTTGCTGGCATCACCATGAAATTTACTGTGACTGTGCGCGAATGCTCACCATCTGATAGAGTCATAGGAAATGCAATTTGCCCTAATGGAAATACAGCTTCGTTGCAAAAACCGGTGAGAGGGAAATCAACCGGCTCTAGGCGTGCTTTGTCTTCTGGATCGAGTTGTTTGAAACACTGCTAGTATATGATATCCATCGAGCTTCCTGGATCTATAAACATATAGTCCGTTCTGTAGTGGCCGAAGATGCCAGTAATAATTACTGGTCGTTCTTCCTGAGGGCCTCCAGGGACAACAGGAAACACAACTTGCTGTTCCCTCCAATGTTGATTATGGTTTCGTTTATTTGGACTTCGGGAAGGGCCTCCTTGTACCATGTGTATCTGCTTTGGTTCGGCTGTCTGATAGTTGGTATCCTCTGGTTTTTGGATTATCCCATTATGACTGTTAGATTGGATGTCCCACTGGCCAGGTCTCTGTGGGTCCAATACTACAGTGTCAATTTTATCCTTGCTTTCTTTCATAATATCAGATCTGATGTTTAACGACTCAGATCTGTTAATTTGTGTGAAAATTTGGTTTATAGAAACCTGGAATCTGCCAAACCAGTATTCCGGAGCTCTTTCTGGGAGCTGATCCGAAGAGTCCTTTTCTACTGAATGACTGTTGTTTTTGTTGATTCCCATGATTCCGTCGATCTGGGTATCTTGGGTTGCAAAACCCTCAAATTCAGATCGAGGACCTGATGGGTGAAGTGATGAATTCTCTGCCATATGAAAACAGAGAACGAGGGAAACCAAATCAAAACGAGATAAAACTGATAAAACAGAGAAATCAGTGGGCGCCAATGAAGAAACACTAGATAAATGACCAGAATCAAATTATCTAGAGGGTTAAGTTCTGCATAAAGGGGGTGGTTCTCTCTCGTTTGATTTGAAGGGATCGATCTTCTTCTCCGGTGAACACTGCAAAACAGAACACCGTTAGTCTTGTCACGGGGAAAATGGAGGTTTTCTCCGTGACCCGACTCCGGCATGAGAATAAGTATGTGTTTATGAAGAAGAAGGAGTATTGGTGAAGTGAGTGTAACTTGAAGTTCATACCTGAATTAATCTCTTATTTATAACCGGGAGTTTGGGCGGGAAAACTCGTTGATGAAATATTAACGGAAGATCCTAACCCCGTAAGCGGTTACCTTTCCTTCCGTTAATCTTCTTGATCTGACGTGAGTGCACACGGATCCCTATTCAGATCCATGGCTGGGGAATTGCCACGTGGAAAGTGGGTAAGTGGAGGTTTTCCTCCAATTCCATGCCATCATCGTGATTTCAGGGAGGCCTGAGATGATGACACGTGTTCCAGACTGTTATAACCGTCTGGTGGTGCACGATTGAGCCTTCTAGAAGGTTACTGCCAAAATCCGGTGTGACTCCTTATCGTGTGGCCCCAGTTGAGTAAATAATATCCAAGTCTGGGTATTATTAAGCAGAAGTGTTAAACTAGGATTCTTATCCTTTATTTGTTATGGAGGAAAGCGCAAGGATTCATTAACTTCCTTTTGGCGCGCGGGTGTTACTTACTGTCTTTCTCCTAAGCTCTCTCTGTAGGACCAGTTGCGCGGCCGCGCAAGGCCAAAGAGGGTTAAGAGATGAGGTTGTGGTATGGTCCCAAGTATTTGATATGAGGTTTTTGGGACCTTACCCCTTCACTCTGTTATTAGGAACATAAGTTTGAAAATAAAACAGATGTTTGGAGCTACTGTTAACAAAACTGTGGTTGAAACTACTGTTTGGTTAAAATGGTGGTTTAAAACCACTGTTGGGTTAAAATTGTTTTTTGTGGAGGTTGAAGGGGATTGAAACGACTGTTGGGTTAAAATGTAGTTTTTTGGGAGAAGGAACATGCTTAAAATGGTGGTTTAAATCCACTGTTGGGTTAAAATAGTGTTTTGTAGAGGTTGAAAGGGATTGAAACCACTGTTGGGTTAAAATATAGTTTTTTTTGGAGAAGGAACGTGCTTGAACTACTGTTTATATAATGACTGTTGTTAAAGCTCAGTGTTTTAATCCACTGATAGGTTATCCATTGATAGTTATAGTCAGCTACTGTTTTCATTTTGATCACTGTAAACTACTGATATTGATTCATCAGTGCTTTCCTAACAACTGTCATCCATTATTCAGCAGAGGTTGTGACGTGGACACTACTTAGCCGTCAGATCTTTGTATGCTGTTTCGCGCATTGATTTGGAATTAGTATGCTGTATTCTATTGATTGTTGTTTGCTTTTTTGAACTTTGTTTATTATATAGTTACCTCTGTTTTACACTTGTAGTTTTTATATAATTAGTTGTGTTAAAATTATTAACCATGTTTGTTATTTAAATTAAGTAATGTGGTCGTATTAATAACAAATAGTAATTAATCTAAATAACTTTCCTGAGCCCGGGAAGCAATCCTAGGTAAAAACCTAGTATATATATATAAAGGATCTTTTGGGACATGGATTTAACAGGTGGCAGGCGGTAGATCTGCCAACTTGAACATACAATATCGTAATTTTCCTACTAAGAAAATGATAATTAAATAGGTGACATGCAATATTATTACTTCACCTGCGTAACAGTTGCACGCCGAATGGTCTTATCACATCATAAACATATGCCTTTACATGAGATGCATGCTTTCATGGACAACATACAAGGCTAAAAGTTAGGAAAGGGAAATGATAATTAAATATGTCGCAAGCAAATATGGCGAAGGTAAAAATATCGACTCATTTTAACAGTCTTACTTCCCCAAGAATCTGTGCGAACTTCCAACAGCCCGGGCACATGGTTGTCTAACCCCGGCATTGTAACACCCCGATCGCGTAATACAATAAACCACGGTGGAAATATCAGGGAGTCATGTTACAGGAAATTGTTTCACAACACATGGTACATAAGGTTTTGTTTTATTGAATTAATAGATTACATTGTCTTGGGATAAACACAAAATACAACAATTGTCTTTAAGTTTTTAAATAAACTAAGGCCTGCGTCCATCCCACGTGTAGCATGCATTCAACTCATCAAACATTAGGACCTGAAACATATGTGAAAAGACAGTCAGCATAAAAAATCGGCGAGTACATAGGTTTTGTGTGTGTCAATTTCATGGCTTTGTATTCATTATTGCAATACCTCATCTAACTACGAGAATCGTTAAATGAAAACATTGTATCAAAAGTGTTTGATATTGCAATATAATTAACCAACTAAACAAGTTTGTATAAGTTATAAAACCTTGTAGCCATAAATCTTGACAAAAGCATTTCTTTTGTAAAACCGAGTAATAAATTGATTTAAAAGAAAACATTGTATGGTTTATATCTTTAAGTGAAAATCGATTGTGACTTGTTCAAAACCATTTGTCCTTGTTGAAGTGATTTGGATAATGCTACAATATGTAATACAATAAAAGCACTTATATATACGAAGTACCAGCGGCGTATCCACCATGCTTTTATCATATTACATCCGTCTTGTTATCTGAATTACTTACCATAAACCATTCGTCCAATCGTCCGTGTTATAAACCAATCATCCGTACCAATCGTCCTTGTTTTGTATAAACAAATTGTCCCTGTTTTAATTGTGAAAACTGTGGTCGTTCTTTAATGGATACATTCAAACCTATGATGACTCGTCTAGACCACCAAAGGGTCTCTTTAAATCGACTAACAAACCACCAAAGCGTTTGTTATAATAAACAGTTTCTGTCGTTCCCCAAACTTCCCACAATCCAGTGGAAAATCTGGTAACGGGATTGTTAGTCCTATGGTACCATAACATACTACTGGTCGGCTCGACCAAAGCTAATGAATGTCATTCGTGTTATAAACCAAACGAGTGTTGGGTCTCGTATAATATGGTTTATCAGATCCTACATTCTAGTTTAGATGAGTTACTAAGTGCTTTTGACTCGTTATGACTTGTTAAAGTGGTTTACGCTACTTTAATGGGTCGTAAGCGTAACTATGAGTTCGGATGGTTAAACAAGTCCTATGACGAGTCTACTATGTCAAAAAAAAGTTTGATTATGTTATAACATCAGTTTAGATGTCAAAACTTTGGTCTTATATGCTTAAAACCATTTTATGCGCAAAAGGGTGTTTTCTTCATTTTAAAAGAACATAAAATCGACTCGTCATATAACTAACCAAATGACATGACTATAAGGTATAACCTCAGAGGGTTATTCCATATATAACTATGGTCATAAGAATGCGCTTGGTCGAATCCTAAGATTGACCAAACGGGTCAGATTCGAAAGTCAAAGCAGTAGTCAAACCGTTCGATTTACGACTAAATAAAAAGCACTAAACTAGAAATGACGAGTTACACATGTTTAAACATGTCTAATAATGTTATAAAACTAATTTGGTGTCAAAACTTTAAGTTTTAATACCCAAAACCGTTTTCGTCATAAAATGCACTTTTGCGCATTTTTTACTTTTAATTCATAAAACTTCGACTCGTCACTTTGCCTACTAAACGTGGTAATTAGAAGGTGCAATCGCAAGGGATTGATACCTTCGTGATTACGATCACGTTGCAAAGTTCAATTGAACTTTGACTTGACCAATAATGGTCAGAACCGAAAGTCAAACAGAAAGTTAAACTGTTTGACATTTGGCTCAAAATAGCCAAAATAAATGAAAGAGACTAGGAGAGAGCACTTACTTGTGTTGAAGAACACCTAAAGAGCTCAATAGGAGGCTTCCAAAAGCTGGAAAAAAGCTCCAAGAGAGTGGGAGAAAGAATTTGTGAACGAGCAAGTTGGAAGAATGACTTCGATCACTTATTTATAGTGATCAAAAGGCCGCCAAATGATGCCAAGTGCCCATCCAGGTGTTATGGCAAGGCTTAGTGTCCTCCCAGGTGTCCAAAGCAGAAGAAAAATGGCAAAAATCACGACTTAGGGGCCAAGGAATGAGCTGAGAAGCTGCCAGGTATATTCTGCTAAGCTGGGTCCTCCATACGGCCCGTATGGCTTAACTGCTTGCGGTCCGTAAGCCTTAAGCAGCTTAAAATTTTCACATTTTGGCATATTTGGCCCCTGGACTTGTATTATTGTGTTTTGTCATTTTTAACCCCTTTTAACCCAATATTTAGGTTATATAAAGATGTTAAGGCATGTGTAACTTGGATTTTGTTCCGGAATTGTCATGGATATAGTTTCGTTCAATCGTACAGTTACGTATTTTGTAAATAAAATATAACATTTTATTGAATACGAAAATAATTCAGATTGTTCAACGATTGAAAATATGCATTTCGTAAATAAAATACAAGATTTTATTGAATACGAAAATATTCGGAATTATACAATGATTGAAAATGTGCAAATGTCACAGGCATGACGCCAACAACTCCGGGAAAACTTTAACATCCTTGGGGAGCCACCACCGCTTTATGCTTATTGTCTTAAGTCGCCAATGATCGTCGCCGAAATTAATGCAACGCCAACTCCGACCATTTATGTTTCTACTCTGGAGTGACAAACAACCTTGATGTATTAGCTTCTTTCCATGAACAAGGCAAAACAATGCTGATCCCGACAATTCGCACCAGCCGTGCTAGATTTGGCTCCTTCTATATTTACCCTTTGTTGAACATTTTGTCAGCATCCAATCTCAAAAGGGCATACATATAGAAAAAGAAGTAGTGGTAATCCATGTCAAAAAGTGAAGAAAATCAATAAACCGGCGTTGTGTCATTTACAAGTAAAAAAAAGCTTATGATTATGATATAGATGGCTTTGTCGGCATATGTGCGCCACACTATAATAACATCTCCGGCCATCTATGTCTTCGACTGTCAGGCGGTCTGGACAACGCGAGTGGCGAATCAATGATATCGGTACAACCTTTGCATAAGTGCTATGCACATATTAACAAGTGATCAGAAGCAATCATTAACTTCAATGTATGAAATAAAGGTCAACGGTCAACGGTCAAACTATGCCTATGTGAAAAACCTTTATAGGTCATCTATTGGATATTTACCGGCTCTTCTCATAATCATATAGCCGGTTATATCCATCAGCTCTTACACCCTTGTATGCTACCATGTCCCGGATAAAGACATCACTCATTAGAAGTGATTATGGTTTTGAAGGATTTTGATACTCATCAAAAGTAACTATATTCTTTATTCAAAACCGATTGTCTAAACAATCGGGCTAAAGGACATTTGAACTATCAGGGAGTGAGTAAGGAGATTCCCACAACTTATTTTATAAGTTCAGTATTACCAACTACGCTTGACAATACATAACTGGGAAGCTAGCATGGTGTAACACCATTAAGTTCTATACTAAAAACTCCATTAAAAGAAAGGATCATATTTGTATTATCTCCTCAAGAGGGGATTAATCCCCCTCCATAAGTTCTTATGCTCGAAGATCTCTAAAAAAAAGAGAGAAGAACCTCCTTCCAAAAGCTTAAGTAAATGAAGACTACTTTTACGAAGAAATATTGATACTTATACTTTCTCTTAAAGGAAAAGGTAAATCCCTTCATGTGGGGTGCATGAAGAAAGAAAAAAACTTAGGCTGCATATTTAGTTCCTCCCTTGAAGGAAGAAGAATCTCTGTTTGTGAGCTACTTTGTCAGTTCCCCCTTTGAAAACAAGGGCATGGGCTGCATAGTTGGCCCATTCCTTGGAGGTGAAAGAATCCTTGGACTACATTATTAGTTCTTAAGGAAAAAGATGGGTTGTGTATTTCGCTCCTTCATCGAAGAAGGAAGAGTCCCTGAACTGCATTATTAGTCCTTCCCTCGAAGAAGGAGAAAAGCTTAGGCTACACATTTAGCTCCTTCCTTGAAGGATGATCAATCCCTGGACTGCCTTACTAGTTCCTCCCTTAAAGAAAAGAAAAGCCTGGGCTGCGTATTTGGCTCCTTCCCTGAAGGAGAAAGAGTCCCTAGACTACATTATTAGTCTTTCCCTTGAAGAAGAGAAAAACCTGGACTGTATGTTTAGCTCCTTCCTTGAAGAAAGAAAAATCCGTGGACAGCATTATTAATCCCCCCCCCACCCTTTAAAAGAGAGAAAAGCCTGGACTGAATATTTGGTTTCTTCCTTAAACGAGGAAGAATCCTTAGACTGCATTATTAGTCCCCCCCCCCCCCTTGAAGAAAAAAAAAACCATGCATCATACTTAGTTCATTCCCTGAGGAAGAACCCCTTCTACAACATCCTCTCCTAAAGGCTAAAGCATTTCGGAATTTCCTTCCATAAACAAGAAAATCCCCTTTCTGTGGGATAAGGTACCTCAACAATCCCTTACAAGAACACGAACATATACTTTCCATGGAATTAAGTCCAGGAAAAGTTCCTTCCAAGAAGAGAAGAATATCCCATTCTATGAGATCAGGTATTTCAGAAGTTCATTCCATAAACAAGAACACATCCCTTCCTTGGGATTGAGTCTTGATGAAGCTCCTTCCAAGAATAGTAAGGTATTCCCTCTTATAAGATTAAGTATTTCAGAAGTTCCTTCCTTGGACAGGAACACATCCTTTCCATGGGAACAAGCCTGGAAGAAGTCCCTTCCAAGAATATGAAGAAGATCCCCTCCTATGGAATTAAGTATTTCAGAGGTTCCTTCCATGAACAGGAACATATTTCTTCTATGGAATTAAGCCTTGAATAAGTTCCTTCTAAGAATGTAAAGAATATCCCATCCTATGTGATTAGGTATCTAAGAAGTTCCTTCCATGAACAGGAACATCTTCCCTCTATTGAATTAAGTCTTGAATAAGTTCCTTCCAAGAATAGGGAGGTATCCCCTAACAACTTATTCTCTGAAAAAGGGAGTCCCCTTTACAAGGGACTTCATATCTGAAAAATCCTTTCCCTGAAAAGAAAAGAAAAGATCCCTGCCATGGGTCTGTGTTTTAGAAAATATCCCTCCAAGGGAGAGGAGCCTTATCTGGGGGTTGCATATGTTTGAAGAGGTCTCTCCAAGAGGAAAGGATGCTTTTACCAGGCACACCCGTTCTTACAGAATTATAATATCTCTGCAGGAGAGGAATGAGCCCTTAATAAGGACTCACGTAGGAAGGTTACTTCTACATAACAAGTGTTTCTAAAGGGCTCACAAAACCTCTCCAAAAGGCGAAGATGCCACCCCTTCTCGAAGAAAAAAAAACCCAAATGGTAAGAAGACCCCACTAACGGGTCAAACATGATCATTTAGGCAGATGTGCCAGACGATATTAAAATAAAACGAACATGTACATAGGCATACAAACATGTTGCCTTAGTCTAAACAAGGCAAAGCCCGGTCGTGGGGCCAGGACTAAGTCGACTACGTCCAAACAAAACGCCAAAGAAGGCATATGAAAACCTGAGTGGCCCGAACACCATTGGGTAAAAGGTCCATCAAAAGCTTTAACAACTTAAACGAGTTACAAAGTTGGCCTATACAGAGCTTTAACAACTTAAACAATTTACAAAGCGACCCATAGAAAGCTCTAACAACTTAAACGAGTTACAAAGTGACCATGGTAAGCTTTAACAACTTAAACGAGTTACAAAGCGTGCTAACACAAAGCTTTAACAACTTAAACAAATTACAAAGCGACCCATAGAAAGCTTTAACAACATAAACGAGTTACAAAGTGACCATGGTAAGCTTTAACAACTTAAACGAATTACAAAAGTGGCATATGCAAAGCTTTAACAAATTAAAAAGGTTACAAAGCGACCTGTAGAAATCTTTAACGGCTTAAACAAGTTACAAAGAAAATTCATGAAAAAGCTTTAACATCTTAAACAAGATAAAAGCCCTCCTTGGAGGGACGTCAAAAAAAGTATAGCACGGTAAACAAGGCATCTTAGTTGATGCTCTTATAGAAATTACTCTTGAAGAAGTACCTCGATTGAAATGCCCTTGAGAAGGACAAGGAAGACAGTTTAAATAGCATAAACGCTCTCAAGAAAAGTACTGTTAAACGAGTACATTGGTTAAAGTGCATTCAAGGAGGCATAGATTGAAGTAAGGTATTGCGCTACCTTACTTGAGGTGTCACCTTACTATTTTGAATGCTAAACGCAAGGTTACCCCAAGGACAACAAAATAGATTAGTTTGGCATAACATGCCTTAGACTATATTTACCGAACGGATATGGGTGACAGTTGAAGGGCGGAGAGCGACCCGCCTAGATTCTCAAAGACAAGAATAAGTCCAACGCCTATCCATAAGTGAATGGGCTTGGACTAGGGATGACTTGTCGATGAGGGACCCTGCTTGGGCTCCTCGTCTGGGCTCACTCCTCTTAAATGGTGACTGGGACTAAGCCCATTTAGATTTTCCCCACGTGTTTAAGAGGTCTGAGTGGGCATAATTCTTAGGAGTCCATTCTTAAGCCAGCCCATTAGGGTTATGGCCCCCGAATAGTGTTATAATAGGAAAGTTTCATCTTCCTGGAAGAGGCGTGTTATTTTCCCCTCCTCCTTTGCAACTGGCCCTCTCTCTCTCTACCTAAAATTTACCTTATGCTTGCATTGATAACTATCTTGATTGATATGGTGCTGACTTGAGCGTCGGAGTGCCCTCAGGGCGATCCCCCCAGGGCCCTCTAACGAGATTTACCTATGGTCGCAGCCCGAGACTCGCTACCCCGCAAGAGGAACCGTCACCACAATGATGAGGAAAGGAACCTGGACCGGATCTCGCTGAGTCTAAGGTTAGTAACGCCAAGTCATTTCAAACTTGGATTCGACAAACCGGTTGAGGGATAAATCTATTTTGTTCCTCTTGATCATCAAGTTTAAGGCGGGATTAGAAGTCGATCTCTATCTGATTTCGAGGGTTTTAAGGTAGGATTTCAAGAATATCGATTTCAATGTAAGTTCCTCTAAAAAGCTATTCTAAAACGAACCTGTATACACTCAAGCTGGTTACGGTTTCTGATTCAAGGATTTTAAGTTTGGATTTCAAGAATATCGATTTCAAGGGCATACTGGGTTGTATTTCTAGGAATATGAACTCATAAAGTCAGCATATTAATGTGTTTTCATACTCGCATATAATAACCTCCACTACAAGCTGATTACGGTCTCTATGCGAGGAAGAAGGGACTTTTTGCAGATATATTTCACACGAAAGATAGATCTCGCATGTAGTCTCTCACTATTGTTTTTGCTTTAGTAGATTTCGTTTAGCCTTACAAATAATTACTTTACGCGCGAATAATTTAACGAAATGTATGTGTGGAAAGTTGTTGCATCCGCCTTATGTCATATAGCTATATATTGATTTGTGAGAAGGGTCGGACCGATATGCTTTGCATTCAAGATGAAGGCCTAGGGCCTACAAAACATAGGGGCCTCCAAAAATTTTTTGTTCATATATTACTTGTGTATGTGTATTTGGACGAAATGAACAAACACATTGGCAAAGAGATAATGACCTAAACAAATAAAATGTCTACACCCAGAACTCAAAACTTGAAGGACTCTTGGCCAAATCCATTTTTTTTCTTGAATCCATAAGTTACCAGGTCCTTTTTAATGCAATTATGCATCCTCCGCCGATGGTGCCGATAGGGGAGAAACTAGGGGTAATCGATTGGTGTTGATGGTGTGATTTTGGAGATTGATCGGTAACTATTGAAAAATTGTGATTTGATATGCGCGATTTTACAACTTGATTTTACGATTTGTTATTTCCAATTTATGTTATTTTTAGGTTCAATTCTCACAGGGGCATCGACTTTGTAGTTCGCTTAGCGCCTCTAGAAACGTTAAGCCGGCCCAGTTTGTGAGCAAAAACATTGTCCATGCAAAAGGGCACCTTTCGCATGAGATGAATACGCATGAATACCCTACATTTCACACAAATGAATAGTGATAAAAGTTGACACATTTCACATGCGAATTTTTAACCTACTTTACCTAGCTTCGAAAGGGTCAACATCAGACAAGTTATGTGTAGATGTAATCGTTTAAGTGAGTTTCAATAATTCCCTTACTAAACTGTTTTGAGGCGTCAACATGGGTCTTAAAGAAAGAACACTTTAAGTAAAATGTGCTTTAATGAAAAAAAGAAGTTTTAGTTGTTAGCCGTAACGATTAAGAGGAGTGTTTTCTAATGATCAATGATGATTTAGTGAAAGTATTAATGAAGTTTAAACGTAAATTATGTAAATGTAACCGTAAGGTAACGTAATGTTCACGTGAATGAATGGGAATTACTGACATGTGTCTTACGGGTTGTAATGCCACATGGACTCCTTTATCTTCACACCATAGAACTAGACGCCAACATGTCCATGGTTTAGCCATTATAGGCCATAAAGGGTTTGTCTTCTGGTCCTTAATCGACCTATACTAGTTCAGCGATATAGGGTGGCTATTGCAAGTGTCGTGGCTGTCGATTCTATGTTGTGCCACCATGATTTCTCCATGACTAATCTCTCATTCGAAATCTGATCAAGTTCTCAGTTCAATGCACTCAAATTCAATCATCAAGCAAGTTTGTGTATTCTTGTTCTTGTGGTTTGAAACTCAATTTCAACTCTACTTTGGTATCAATTTGTAAGTGCAGCTCTGATACCACTCTAAGAGCACCAGATCGATGACGAACATCAACATTGCACTTGATTCAAGACATAGAAGATATAAAAAACAAAACAAGATAGAAAGATGTAGAAGATGAAACCCTTTATTAATGAATCAGTCATCACAGATTACAGCCCGAAAGAGTATACATCATCTACAAGCTGGTTTAGATCACAAAGATCTAAACCGAGTTTTCTCTCACTAACACAAAGTCACTCTCTCTAGAATTATGCACACACTATTGAGGAATTCCTTAGGGTTTGTGAGAGGTTGCACAAAGCTGATCCCCTAGATCCATTCTCACTGAGATGAATGAATGTGATGGATCCCAATTCTAACCTATACACCCATATATATAGGCTGGGGAAAACCCTAAGTCCTGACAATACATAAAGCATAAATTCGAACACTCAATGAACTTATAAGTACTGATAAACTAATAGAAAATTTTGGATCCAATAATACATAATCTTATCCGAATTTGTCAGCTTATAAGTTCGGACCCTTTAGACTCACTTCCATCTGAATTTAATCAATAACTTTGACTTGGGCTTTGACTTTGTTACACAGAACTGATAAAGCACAGTTACCAGCAAGAGCTGCACTTACAGACTCCCCCTTAACTGTTGCTATCAGTTCTGTCTGGCATCGATAATCTTCAGTCACCGGATACTGCGCTTACATACGCCCCCTTGACTGATGATGTCATGCCTGCTTTCCACTTTGGCTGAGACTTGATCTTTCTGGAAGAGCACAGTTATCTTCAACCCTTCTAATTAAAGGCTTGTTGATGATCACTTAAATGGCCGCTTTGTGAAACCTGAAGAATCCAACATCAAACACTGTAGATCCTCCCCCTCAAACTACTCACGAATCAAGTTAACGTGAACCAGCCTACAACCAAATGTAAGAATATCACTCGAAACCATAATCTTCAAACCTAACCGGCAGCAGAAAAAGACGTTGGATTTCCAATCCCCAACCCTGAACACTTCAAACTTCACAAAGACATGAAATTCAGTTCGATAAGGTAATAACAAACTGAACTTTGTAAAAGTACGTCCACTATCTTTATCAAAATCTACAACCCTTCATGAATGATCTCATCTCGTCACGAATCTTCACGAATCAATCTCTTATTTTCACGAATCCACTGAATTCCTGATGGCTTTCATCTCCAATCTTCCCCTTATCAAGAAGCACCACATTATTTCGAGAACCGACTAGCAATCATCTTGGAAGAGAGAACAAGAAACCAATCTTCTCTACTCTAAACAACAATTAATAAGGCCGAATCATTAACTAATCATCAACCGGGAATCCAACTTCATCACGTGCATACTTGATTGAAAACACGAACATACTTGACAAAAAATCCATCACACATGAGTCTTTTTACGCACAAGCTTTAGATTTACGAATAAAATAGGAAGTTTTTTACTCCCCCCTATTTCTTCGTAAACTGTCAATTTCAAGCCACATCGCCTTCGTATCTTCAAATGCCCGAAAAACAATCCCAAAATGTCTGAAAACTCTAGAACGGACCAAATTCGTACACCCAAAATCTAGAAACCGAATATAACTCGAAAATTCCGAATATAACCCATAAATTCGGACTTTACAAGTAAAAATCAACAAATTTGGATTCGAAACACAAGTTCTGACAAAAACACTCAACAAATACGGACAAGAATTGAATGTTGTTGGTGCATTCATCTGTCGTCTTCGTCTTATGTCGAGTCTCGGTTCGTTGCGAAGATGTTCAAGCATGATGTCATGATGACATCATCAAAGTGACATCATCATGACATCACTACACAAAAGATAAAAAGGATTAGAATGTTAAAATTAGATTTCGGTCAATATGTTTGTTTCTGATTCCGCTCTTTAGTCAAAGATAATTCCGCTTATGTGTCAAGTGATGATTCCGCTTTTGTGTCATGACCGTATGAGCGGAATCATGCAGCCTATAAATAGGTCACATAAGCGAAATCAGATAATAGATGTAGGTGTTGTCTTCCGGTGAGC
Organism: Helianthus tuberosus; assembly: GCA_030545235.1. NCBI lineage: Eukaryota > Viridiplantae > Streptophyta > Magnoliopsida > Asterales > Asteraceae > Helianthus > Helianthus tuberosus. The sequence continues at coordinate 33,024 of JARYGA010012908.1, read as the reverse complement.
CACGAAGTGCTGCCGAAGTGTCGACTTGATTGTACATGTCATTCAGATCAATAATATCGACATATTAAAGTGAATTCTCGCTGAATTGTACTCGGTTTGTCTGTTTCCACCGTTCAAACTGAGATAAACTCTTCTACACGACTCGTTTAGGTCCGAATTCGATCCTACAATTGGTATCAGAGCCAGTGAAGAAGAGTTCTACACAATTCAGCCGATAATTCTGTTTCTACACCATTCTTTTCCAAAAATTAAAAATTTTTACGGTCAGAATCGGTTCAAACTTTTACAGTGTGCTCGGAATTGATAGTTAATAAAGCCTTGAAAGTTTCAAAGATAAAATCGACTTAAAACTCTGTAATTTTGTGATTTCGCTCTTGAGGACTCGTGATATTGATGATGTTTGATTCCGCTCTTTTGAACAATTTGATTCCACTCATATGAACATAGTGATTCCGCTCTTGTGATCCGCTTACTTGAACAACTCAGTCATCGAACAGAATCATCATATGTTTTGTTGTCAGTAATTGGAAAAGAAAATCACGTGTTAGTGAGTCAGTTTGCATGTGAAAGAGTCATTTGTTTTTAGTTAAAGTTTGCATGTGATATTATTGTTCCATTTGAAAAGTCTGTCATCATGTTACAGTTTTTCACGTGAATATTGCTTTGGGTTATGTGATACATAAATCGAGATTGTCAGTCTTCATGGAATATACATTAATAAAAGTGTTTATGTTATCAGTTCATGTGATCATACTCGGTCAAATCACTTGAATTGTTGTCAGTAGTTGGGAATTGTGTGTTTGTCGAGTTAGTGGGTTTTGAGGTTCAATTAGATCCAAGTAAAAGTGTGGTCAAATAAAAAAATCTTAATCAGATTTTGTTGGTAGTTGATGTCAGCCCACTATACCAAGCCCATGTGATTGGAACATTTATGTGTGTCAAGAAAGTCATCAGTTTAATATGATCCAAAGTTTCTAGGTCTAAGTTTCAACCTTATTAAAGGCTCAATCATTTGATTCAAGTGAATGTGATCTGATCAAAAGTGCCGGCCCAATCATTGTATTGTTTGATTCAAGTCTTGACCCATTGAAGTTGGTTAAAACAGTTTGGAAGTATTTCAAATTGTGTTGGAAGTTTTTGGGAGATTTGACTAGGTGAATCATTTCGTTTGAAAGGAGATAGAGTTGGAATTTGATACTTCATTTTAAGGGATTGTCTTGATAAACGGGTTTCCGAGTCATGGATATCAATTTCTTTAAAATGACAAGAGAAACATTTGATAGAATAAATGTGTTAAATAAAGAATTTGATTCATTTTCAGGTTGTCCAGGAGAAAGTACAAAAAGTATCATTGCGAGGTATAGCCATCTTGTTCGCTCAATGTCTGAGAAGGGTATTAAAAAAGAATCAGAAGAATGGGTTGAAAAATTTGTCAGTGCTTTACCTCAAGAAGAATGGAAAAATTATATCTTAAACTTGAAGATTTCTGGAGAATTTTCCCAACTGACAATTTGTCCACTCATTAAAAAGATTGAAGAACAGATAGTGATCAATGCTGAGAAGAAGAAAAGTCAAAGTGGAAAATCAATATTAAAGAAGAGCAAGAGTAAAGGTGTTCAAGTGGGAGAAGAACAGACTGAAGAGATTTCAGTTTTAAAAGACGAGAAGAAAGCTGATAAGAAGCATATTTTTGATTTGCAAGAAAATTGTGAGAGGTTGAAATCTGAAAATGACAAACTGTTAAATGATTTGAACAGTTTGACATTAGAAAACAAGGTTTTGAAAGAGAAAGAACAAGATTTTGAAAGCAAAAAGAAATCTTCCGAAGATGAAGATTTCTGGATAAAATTGGAGAACAAAAATCTGAAAGCAAATGAAACAAAATTTCAAGAACAGTTAAAAGTTTTGGAAAATGGAAAATCTGTTCTTGAAAACATTAAAATTGAAAACGAAAAAACAATCAAGTCTCATCTTGAACGAATATCTCAGCTTGAAAATGAAGCTGAGAATTCAAGGAACAAAATTGATGAGCTTGAAAAGAAATTGAAAGGTTTTGTGACTTCATTTGTGTTCCCCTGTCCAAAACCGATCAATTCCGTTCCAATAAGTGATAATGTCACAAACTTTGACAAAGTCAAAGTTGAAGATTGTGATGATAAAACTGATGATAAAAATGAAGAGTTTTATTCAGCAGATGAGTCTGAGTCAGAGTCTGATGCTGAAAATGAGAAAAAGAAAATATTTTTGAAATTAAAAGAAAAGTTTCAGAAAACTGTTCTGCAATCAACTGAAAAGGGAGAATGCTCTACGCAAAAACCTTTGAAGAAGAAAGTGGAACAGAAACAAAAAGTTAAAAATTCAGAAAATGGTCAAAACAAGAATAAAAGCTCATTAGTTCAATCATCCAATCGTAATAAAAAATCACAAAAATTAGAAAATCAAAACTCAAAAATTGTTGGTAATAAGTGGTGCAGGTCGGACCACGGTGCTTCAAATCCAGCTTTTAGGAGGAGAAACGATTATCACCAAGCCAAACAATGCTATGATCTGAATGTTTGGACTAGAAGTGGTGATTGGTACGATAACAGAGTGTGTTACAGATGCGGCTATCAAGGACACATTGCTGTTAACTGCCACAGTTGGAGGTTTGAATCAAGGAGATGCTTTAATTGCAAAATCATTGGCCATATTGCTAGAGAATGCTCAATGAGATCAATGAGAAGATCAAGGGCTGAATTTCAGAAGCAAGTAAAGATTCCAGTCAATGTCAAGCCCAAAGAACAGAAGGTTCAAGAACCTAAAGTTCAAGAAACGAAAGTGAAGCTTTCACAGGGGCAAAAAGACAGACTGAGGAAGAAGAGGAAGAAGGCTAGAGAGTACCTCGAGAAGATTTTGTCCTTGGATACAACTGGTAAAGCAGATAAAAGTTCTGATAAATCGTCTTGCTCGCCAAAGACTGACAAATCAAGCAAAACGAATTCTTCAGATACAAATCTGAGGACAGAGGGGAGAGTAAAGAAAGAGGGAAAGAAGAAGAAGAAAGTTGATGGCAATGAATCTGTTTCTTTGTAAACAAAGGAGCCACATGTCGGCGATGAATCTGGCTCATCAAAGTCAGACAAGCTACATTCAGGCAATGATTCTGGTATGGTAAAACCAGAAGAGCCAGTTGTTGAGGTAAAAATTGAGAATTCTGGTTTAACAATGGATGATGCAAATTTTCCACCATTGTTGAACAAGAATTCAAAATCACCCAAGGACCGTCAGGCTTGGGTGAATCTGTTTAAATGAAAAACCTGACTTGCCGGAGTTCCCAGGTTGGAAAGCGTGGAACATGAATCGGCACATTTCTTGAGAAATTCACGAAAGTGATTTCGACTTACAAGTGGTAAATCAGGGACATTAAGTTGTACTTGATTTTCTACAAGTGATGTTTGAGGATTGATCTTAAAAATGTTAGTTTTTACAAGTGATTGAAGAAAACAAGGTGATGAATGATCCCCCATATTTGAGAAAAGACACACAAAACTTATTTTCCGGAAAAACCATTTTGATTAAAACAAACTTAAGTGTTTTGAAATCACTATGGGAAAATGTTTTGTTGTCAGGGGGAGTTCTGATTGTTCAAGCCAAGTGGATGGCGAATTGAAGTGATTTGATATCAGTTGTCATGTTACTTGTACAGTTTGTTTTCAAATTTCCTAAAATGTGTTTGCATTTTAGGGGGAGTAAGAATTTTAGAAAATCAAAAAACATTTGAAAATTTGAAAATGTCAAAAACATTGAAAAATTTTAAAAATGAGTTTTGTTGTCAAAAAGAGGAAATGATAGTAGATCAGTTGAACTGTCACAGCATGCTAAAGAAATAGAGAGATAAAATGTGATAAACGGTCTCACTAAAGATGTGACGATAGGCTCAGCTAGACTAGTAGATTTGCGATAACGATACAAACTTAAAATGAAAAAGCCTAGTTCTAGTGGGAAACATGGTCAATAGCATAGTACTTAGTTTTGTCCTTCTTGATTGTGTGCCTACTCAGTAATCGCTGATTGTCGAAAGACATAAAACTGGTTAAGTTTGTGAACTTTCACAACTTTGCTGAAAATTCGCTGTGATTGTGCATTTCATTTTGCAAAGACTTAAACTTGTTTTATTTCTTTATTTTGTTTAAGCATCGGACATCCTCTGCGTATACGTGAGTATCGACCTGGATGTTGTTGCCTAAACGTTCTGCTTTATTTTCTTTGGTGTTTCGTTTAAGCTTTGGATCACCTCTGCGTATACGGGAGAATCGACCTGGAGGTTAAAGCCTAAACAACTTCAACTTGTTTTATTTTTCTTATTTTGTTTAAACATTGGACTTTCTCTGCGTATACGGAAGTATCGACCTGATTGTTAATGTTTAAACATTCTGCTTTGTTTTCGCACAAATCACAGTCGATAAAAGTTTAAAGGCATTACTTGAGTCAGTGTATTGCATGATGAGGGGATATGCTGAGATCGTGGGGTCCATAAGAACTTAGTGCAAAATTAATATACCTTAACGTATCGGTAAGCATTTCGAAAGTTTTTAGATTGAGTTTATGTGGACAACAATATCGTCAATCAACGTGAATCGTTTAGAACTAAAAATGTTTAAAGCTTAACGGTGTTGGTGATGTGTCTCAAAAACTGATATGATCCTCTTACACAAACTCACAAAAATATTGTCTGTAAATATTATTTTACTGTTTTTCTTTCTATTAAAAAATCCCAAAAAGATTTTCAGTGTGTTTTAGCTTAAATTTTGAAATAGTCAAAAAGATTTTCGACAGCTGATGTTGGAAAGCTGATATTCAAAATTTCAAGTGCTGAACAAGATGACCTGGTTTGGGAGTGTGTTTTTAACAGAATAAATTTATTTTGAGAAAGAAGTTAGTTTAGTTAATCAGGGTCATTAATTTGAACTTGATGTAACTATTTCTAGTAAGTTTTTTCTTATTGATTTAAGTAAAAACTTATGTTGTGATAAGAAAATGTGTGCAGGAAATGAGCTTAAACAGAGATAAAGCCAAGAATTGATCTCAAGGTGATAGCTAATTCCAGACAGCGATTCCATCATGATGAGAGGGGGAGTCTGACGAGGTTAGAGCCAAAGAGAAGATCCTGGTATATGCAAAGAAAGAAAAAGACTGATAAAGACTGAAGATGCGAAGACTCGACACTTAAGACTCCTCAACATCTGAGGGGGAGTCTGTTGGTGCATTCATCTGTCGTCTTCGTCTTATGTCGAGTCTCGGTTCGTTGCGAAGATGTTCAAGCATGATGTCATGATGACATCATCAAAGTGACATCATCATGACATCACTACACAAAAGACAAAAAGGATTAGAATGTTAAAATTAGATTTCGGTCAATATGTTTGTTTCTGATTCCGCTCTTTAGTCAAAGATAATTCCGCTTATGTGTCAAGTGATGATTCCGCTTTTGTGTCATGACCGTATGAGCGGAATCATGCAGCCTATAAATAGGTCACATAAGCGAAATCAGATAATAGATGTAGGTGTTGTCTTCCGGTGAGCCACGAAGTGCTGCCGAAGTGTCGACTTGATTGTACATGTCATTCAGATCAATAATATCGACATATTAAAGTGAATTCTCGCTGAATTGTACTCGGTTTGTCTGTTTCCGCCGTTCAAACTGAGATAAACTCTTCTACACGACTCGTTCGGGTCGAAACACGATCCTACAAATGTTAAGTGCTGACAACGTGCTAAATTCACCAGATGGAGAAAACTTACTAAATTCGGACAAATGAGATGGATTTAGTGTTGACACTTTGAATTAAGTGCGAACAATATTGATCAAGTTGAATAAGTATGGACTAAGCTTGACAAATGCGGACAAGGTCAAAGGGGACAAGCTTAAATGCGGACAAAATGGCACAAGCTTAAATTAAAATAAGATCAAATGCGCACAAAGACAAGGAGACTAAGCCCGGACTAGCTTTCATATTTATATGCAGACAAACTGAATAAGTTCGCACAAGGTTTCACAAGTGCGGGCGGGTCTAAAAGCCCTAAGTGCGGACTAGTTTTAATATCTCACATGTGCGGACAGATCTAAAATGATCTGATAAATGAAAACATATTCCTGTAAGACCTGACATGTGCGGACAAGTTTATCAACAAATAAGTTTTGATAGAACAAATCACAAGTCCGGACGAAAGAAACCTCACAAAACTGATTCGGGTTATCTTAAGTGCGGATGATATTTGAAAGAACAATTGAATAATCTAATTATGGACTATATGGAATAAGTTCTGATGAAGCTTAAGTTCGGACAGTAGGTAGTATTCGGACAAGATATATATATGTTAAGTGCCGACCAAGGATGGTTATGTGCGGATAGAAAGAAACAAATCCTAAGTGCGCACAAAATAAGCTTCTAAAACCATTTAAGTGCAGACCAACATAACTTTTAAGTTCGGAAATGCTCTTTTAAATGCAGACAAAGAAATATGTTCTGACCAAATCAAATTCGGACAAGAAAACACAATTTCTAAGAGCTCTAAGTGTGGACAAATCTTCCAACCTACAAGTGCAGACAAATAATTATACATATGTGCGGACAGATTAATTTGAACTGATCAAACTCTGAATAAGTGCGGACAATAGAAGCTTCTTAAATGCAGATAAGTCCATCAACTACAAGTACTGACAAAATTTGAACAAATGGGGGCAAGACTGATGAACAAGTGCGGACAAAGGTTTGGCACTAAATGCGGACAAACCCACAAATACTGACAAGTGTGACTACACACTAGGTCATCAGAAGTAACAAATACAGACAGTAATGCTTTTAACACAAAGTTAAATACGCACACTACCTTTATTGGATCAAAACACAGATCTAAAACAACTTGGAAAAGAAGAAAACATCTCAGATATAACAACCCTCCTAAAATATTTATAACACCCCTATACGTCCTAAAACACACCCCGTATACGAAAAACGACCCTAAATACCCTTATTTTTATAAAAATCAAATAAAAATAATAATTAAAGGCGCTCGCGGGGCGTGACACCCTTGGTTGCCTCAGTCGCGGGCCGCGACAAGCTAGACACCAGGCAAGCCCCGAGGCCGCCACGTGTCCCAACCGTGTCGAGCATAGTGGTCAACTCAGCAACCCTAGGACCTACCCTAGGGAGCCTCGCGGGCCGTGAAGGCCCTGCCTTCTGTTGTCGCGGGGCGCGAGAAAGGGGTCGAATAACCCTATAAATAGAGGCCATCGACATTCAGTTCAAACTGTCCAAAACTCGACTTTCTCTCTCAAATTTTCTATTGTAGAATTTATCTCCGGGTATTATACCCCCTTAATTAGAGAAGTTGTGCCTCGTTTGTCGCAACCCCCGATCCCTAATCCCCGGGAACGGGCAGCCGCGAGCCAGTTTCGGTGGTAACGCGTGTTTGTCTAATTTGGCAGCGGAATTTTTATCCGGACTGTAGTTAGGAAATATTTAATCAGAGTAAAATACCACATTTTCATAGCATTAAATACATGGAATAAAACCCAAGTTTGCATTACACACATTTTCATTGGAATAAATCCTATTTTATTAAATAAAAACATCTATTTTATTTTAGGTAACTTTATTGCCACTTTTCCAAACCTTCAGTGCTGTCCAGCTGGCTTCTATTTGGTTTTCATATTTTGTTACCTGAAACGCGTTTTAAAAACATTTGTTAGTGGGAAATACTGGTGAGTGAATCCCAGTTTAATCAAGTTTAAATAAAAACCATTGTACAGTATTGAGGGCGATCTCGCAATTACATTTGTTTCCAAGTTATATCAATTAACATCCATGGTACTGTGAGACCCGACTTGTGGAAATGTTACTCCTTGACCAGGTGGTAACAAATTTTGTATACAAAACCCCAACATACTCATGATAATTGTATCCTTACAAATACTAATCACTGCTTAATCTCATTGTTAAGCATTTAAGGTTTTGTAAAATAGTTCACAAAAAGGTTAAGAAAAAGCGGATAAACCCACGTTGCTATCTTAGATTATCCTTTAGGGTTTCCTGAGAATAATCTATAATTTACACAAAAGCACACGTGTTAGTATAATAACCTATTTTAACATTAGCAATACCCTCCCCGAGACGGCATTCCAACGACTACGTCGGGCAGAACCACGACAGCCGTTACAGAACCCTAAATTAAACCGGGCAGCGTATCTAATACGTATCCAGGGGTTATAATACTTACAACGGAGCAGAACTTTGCTATTTAGGGGGTATAATACCCGTATATTATGCCTATACTTCAGATTTGAGAGAAAGAAAATAGTTGTGAGCGAGTTCGACTGAAGATCCGAAGCATTCTATATATAGGTGCTGATTTCTGGTCCTCTTGCGGCCCGCGTAAAGGTAGACCAAGGTCTACGCGGCCCACGTCAACGCTGGTCAACAGCGTAGGTGATCCGGGTGAGCATGGTAGGCTCGACATGTGTTGGGCCACGTGGCGGCCCAGGGTGTCGCCACCTTTTACCTTGTCGCGGCCCACGTAAGGGTTAAGGGGTACCTTACGCGGCCCGCCTAAACCCCAAAAATTAGTTTTTAATTATTTTTAATAATATTTGAGGTATTCGGGGTCCGTTTTCGCATATGGGGTGTATTTTAAGACATATTGGGATATTTTAAAATATATTAGGGTGTAAGAAAATTTATGAGGGTGTCGGTTTAGAGTTGTTATATCCTCCCTGCCTTGTTTTAGAGCTCGTCCCCGAGATCTACTGGAACAAGTGTGGATATTTTCGTTGCATTTCCGATTCGAGCTCCCATGTGTACTCAGGTCCTCTTTTGGAGTCCCACTTCACTTTGACCAGAACTAATCTTTTTTGCTTGAGGTTCTTGACTTTCCTGTCTTCAATCTGTAGAGGCCTTTCTACAAATTTGAGTTGTTCATTTACCTCTATATCCTTAAGAGGTACCATTAGCGATTCATCAGCTAGGCATTTCTTGAGATTACATACATGAAATACATCATGTATTCCTGCCATTTCCTCTGGCAGTTGTAGCTGATAGGCTACAGGTCCTATTCTTCTAATAATCTCAAAAGGTCCAATATAACTAGGACTTAGCTTTCCTCTTTTGATGAATCTTACTACTCCTTTCCAAGGAGAGACTTTTAACAATACTTTATCTCCTACTTGAAATTCTAAGGGTTTGCGTCGGTTATCAACATAGCTCTTTTGTCGATCACGTGCTGCTTTCAGTCGTTCCTTGACTCGAATGATCTTGTCAGTTGTTTCTTTTACTATCTCAGGTCCAGATAGTTGCTTTTCCCCAATTTCTGCCCAACAGACTGGGGTTCGGCACTTTCGTCCATAAAGTGCTTCGAATGGTGCAGCATTGATACTTGTGTGATAACTATTATTATAATAAAATTCTATTAAAGGTAAGTGATCGTCCCAATTACCTCCAAAATCAATTACACAAGCTCTAAGCATGTCTTCCATTGTTTGAATCGTTCTTTCACTTTGTCCGTCTGTTAGAGGATGATAAGATGTGCTCAGATTTAACTTGGTTCCCATTGCTTTTTGGAAACTTGACCAAAAATGAGAGGTAAATCGGCTATCTCTATCAGAAACAATTGATAAAGGAATTCAATGTAATGAAACGATTTCATTTACAGACAATTTAGCTAATTGTTCCATACTGAAAGTTTCCTTCATTGGTAGGAAATGAGCCGACTTGGTTAGCCTATCTACAATCACCCAGATTGTATCATTACCTTTCCTTGTTTTGGGTAATTTGGTAACAAAATCCATTGTAATAAATTCCCATTTCCACACTGGCATTTCTAACTGTTGTAACAAACCTAAGGGTTTCTGGTGTTCAGCTTTAACTTGTGAACAAGTTAAACATTTAGAAACATAAGCTTCTATGTCCTTTTTCATTCCTATCCACTAGAAATTCATTCTTAAATCCTGATACATTTTATCACTTCCAGGATGCATTGTATATTTAGATTTATGGGCTTCTTCTAGTATACGATGACGCAGGTTCCCTAATTTAGGTATCCACATTCTCTTCTTATGGAATCTCCAAATTCCATCTGTTCCTTGTTCTAATTCCTTAATCATACCTTTTAGTTTTTCAGTATCATCCTTGATTACTGATTCTTGTGCTTTTCTAATTTGCTCATTTAAATCTACTTGTAGATTTAATTTAAGAGAACGTACTCTTTTTGACTTTTCATGATACTTTCGACTTAATGCATCGACAACTATATTTGCTTTTCCTGCATGATACTGGATATCACAATCATAATCACTGAGCATTTCCATCCAACGTCTTTGTCTCATATTCAACTCCTTTTGCCCGAAAACATACCTTAAACTTTTATGATCAGTGAATACGGTAAACTTACTACCATAAAGGTAATGTCTCCAAATCTTAAGGGCAAAAATTATAGCTCCTAGTTCTAGATCATGGGTTGAATAATTCTCTTCATGTTTCTTAAGTTTTCTAGACGCATAGGCTATAACCTTTTGGCGTTGCATTAATACACATCCATAACCTAGTTTAGAAGCGTTACAATAGATTACAAAATCTTCAGTCCCTTCTGGTAACGCTAGTATGGGTGCATGGGTTAATCTTTGCTTAAGAATTCTAAATGCTTCTTCTTGCTTTGGTCCCCATTCAAACTTAATGGATTTACAGGTTAACTTAGTTAAAGGAATGGCTATTCTAGAGAAATCTTGAATAAATCTTCTATAATAACCGGCCAATCCTAAGAAACTTCTAACCTCGGTTGGTGACTCAGGTGTTTTCCATTTGGTAATCGCCTCGATCTTTGTTGGATCCACATGAATTCCTTCATGATTAACTAAATGTCCATGAAACTATACCTGTTCTAACCAAAACTCGCACTTGGAAAATTTAGCATAAAGCTTTTCCTCTCTTAATAGACTTAAAAGTGAGTGCAAATGCTTTGCATGATCCTCTTTACTTTTAGAATAAATGAGAATATCATCAATAAAAACAATTATGAATTTATCCAAATATGGCTTACATATTCGGTTCATCATGTCCATAAATGCGGCTGGGGCATTGGTTAAACCAAATGGCATGACAGTAAATTCATAATGGCCATACCTTGTTCTGAAGGCAGTCTTAGGAATATCCTCTTCATGTACCTTTAATTGATGATATCCTGACCTTAAATCGGTTTTAGAGAAAAATCGAGCTCCTTGCAGTTGATCGAACAGATCATTGATCCTTGGTAATGGGTACCGATTCTTAATCGTGACCTTGTTCAATTCACGGTAGTCAATGCACATACGCATTGATCCGTCCTTCTTTTTAACGAATAAAATTGGCGCTCCCCATGGCGATGAGCTTGGCTGTATGAATCCTTTTTCCAGCAATTCATCTAATTGTTTCTTCAGTTCTTGCATTTCGGCGGGTGCCAAACGCTAAGGTGCTTTGGTAATTGGTGCTGTTCCAGGTAGTAGGTAAATTCTGAATTCAACTTCTCTGTCTGGCGGTAGTCCTGGTAATTCTTCTAGAAATACATCTGAAAACTGAGACACTACTGGAATGTCTTTTAGTTCTTTTCCTTTAGTGTTAGTGATTATAGAAATCAAATACACTATAGATCCTTTTCTTATATAGCTTGCAGTTTTCATCACAGAGATGAATTTCGTTGATCTAGATGGTTTATCTCCTTTAATTGTGATCTTTTCACCTTTTGGTGAATTTACCTGGATTGACTTTTGATCACATAAAATACTGGCTTTATTGGCTATTAACCAATCCATTCCTAAAACGACATCAAATCCTGCCAGACTCATGGGATAAAGGTTTGCAATAAACTTTTGGTTTAAAAAATCTATTCTTGCTCCCTGCAAGATTTCAGAAATCCTAACAGTTTCTCCATTAGCTGTCTCTACTAGACATTCTTGTGGTAGTTTAGTTAATGACTGGTTTAGAAGTTTGCAAAACGAAGTATTAATAAAACTTTGGTTTGCACCAAAGTCAAATAATACTTTAGCAAAAATATCATTAACTAAAAATGTACCGGCTATTACGTCCGGAATCATCTTGGCTTCATCTGCAGTCAGAACAAATGCTCTAGCATTTTTAGTGTTCTTGTTGTTCGGAGCTGGAGCCAATTTTGGACAGTTTGGCTTGATATGACCTTTTTCTCCACAGTTGAAGCACAGTCCATTACTGGATTTCCTCCTGCAATCTTCTTCCTTGTGTCCTGGTAATTTACAGAAATCGCAAAGAGTGGAGCGTTTTCCCGAATGCTTTTTCTTGCAGACCTTGCAGAATGGTGCAGAGGTAGAACCCATATTCCTACGGTTGTAATTCCCAGAACGGAATTCTTGGGTAAGCCTTTGGGTTAGGTTTCTCCTCTGGTCTTCTTCTCTAGTACGGATTAATTCATCTGTCAAGGTGTTTGCTAGTTCTACAGCTTCTTCTATAGTTTGAGGTCTAGCTGCCTTGACTACATGTCTAATATCCCCAATTAATCCCCAGATGTAACGGGATATTAACACTGGTTCAGGTGATGCAAGGGTTGGTACTATTCTAGCATATTCAAAGAATAACTTTGTGTACCCCTTACTATCCACTCCATTCATCCTAAGATTTAGGAATTTGTTTGCTATTTGTTCTTTTTCATTAGGAGGGCAAAATTTCTTTTCTACCATATTCCTAAATTCTTCCCATTCCATATTGTATACCTTATCACTTCCTCTTGACTGGAGGATAATGTTCCACCACTCTAAGGCTGAATTCTTAAATAGATTGGAAGCAAACATTATCTTGTCTTCTTCAGCACACTTGCTTATTTTTAAAACAGCCTCAATCTTTTCTATCCAACGTAGAGCTGCAATGGGTCCTTCATTGCCCGAGAATTCTATTGGTTTGCAGGACCAGAATTCTTTGTAAGAACAACCATAAGGCATGGTTCTTCTTCTTTTGGGAATGGGCGCTTGAAGTACAGGGTCGTTGTTCACGCTGTGTTCTGGTTCAATTGGTCGCTTACTGCTATGTTTACTTTTATTATTTGCTTCCTGAACCGTTTGAATAATAAATGGCATTGCATCTATAATTCCTTGTGCCACTATGTGTTGGATAGCACTATTATCCACTTGGTTTCCATTGTTATTGATGCTTGGATTCTCATTAACCAAGTTAATGTTACTCTGGTTATCGTTATTCAGATTTTCCTGATTTCCTTCGTCGGCCATCTGAATTTTAAACATTTACCACATATTAATATCACAAAATAATATTTAATATAGTTAATCACATGACACTCATTTTGGTCAAAAGCGTCGATCATTGCGACTTTACTCTATTCATATAATTTGCATCTATTACACACCAGTGCTGAAATAAAAATTACAATACCAACTGAAATAAAATTACCCTAATAATAGTAGGCATCCGTACACACATATTTTATTATTATTTTATTATTGAGTTTATTATATTATTATTATTACTATTACCGTCTCCACCATCACATCTACGGATATGGATTCATCCATAAATCCATATTGCGCTCGTCGTACTTCTAGATAAGTTGCTCTCCCACCTGTCTCATTCGTTCACTACTCTCTAAAATTTCCTCACCAAATGTCCTAAGTTCTTGTACGTTTTCTGCACTCATTGGGGGTGCAGGTTCTAGGACTGGGTTCGGAATCTGGGGTGCGGGTTCCTGGTATGGAGGTGTAGGTGCCTGGAATCGGTAAGGATCTTCTAAAATCTCCCTATTGTATTCATCGTGGTAATAGGGATCTAAAGGATCCCAACCTGGGTAGGCTCCTATGTTTGGCATGGGCATGTCTTCATGTATCGGGTAACGTTGCACATAGTCCCTATTGTCGTTCCACCAGGGGTCGTAATTTGGGTCTAGGGGGTTTTGTGCAGGTACCCTAGGTATTTCTTCCGGATTGAAGTCATGCATTTCTACTTGATTTTCAGGGTTTTCTATTTCCATGGGTTGGTCGGGAAATGGTAGTTGTGGTTGGGGTGCTATTATTTGTTCCAGATTAGGGTCAGCTGCAGTGGTTGCTAGGATGTGGATGTTGGCTATTCCCCTATTTATCATGTCCTGGGCATAGGCATCTGTCTCTCTTTTGGCTGCTGCTAGTGCTCTCTGGTCTTGTAACTTTTTCATACGCTTTCTACGCTCGTGTGCTCCTCTACTGAACCATCCCCTCTTTTTCTGAGGAAATGACTCTTCTGACTAAGCCTTAAACACAAATATTCCTTCTTCCGTATCAGCAGAGTACCCTGAGAGGGCAGGCTGAGAAGAGGAGGTTCCTTCGCTTCTAGGCGAACCAGACAATTGACGATACGCGTCAGATGGTCCTTGGTCGCTCATACAGTAAACTAACAAATAGTCAAATAACACATAACAATAAATACAGTTATGCACGTATTTCCATAATTTATTTCCTAACAATTTGAATTTTGATGTCAGCAGAACACTTCTGTGGCTGAATCAGTGGCTTAGCTCTGATACCACCTTCTGTCGCAACCCCCGATCTTTAATCCCCGGAAATGGGCGGCCGCGAGCCAGTTTCGGTGGTATCGCGTGTTTGGTTAAATTTGGCAGCGGAATTTTCATCAGGACCGTAGTTAGGAAATATTTGATCAGAGTAAAATACCACATTTTCATAGCATTAAATACATGGGATAAAACCCAAGTTTGCATTACACACATTTTCATAGGAATAAATCCTATTTTAAAAATAAAAACATATATTTTATTTTAGGTAACTTTATTGCCACTTTTCCAAGCCTTCAGTGCTGTCCAGCTGGCTTCTATTTGGCTTTCACATTTTGTTACCTGAAACGCGTTTTAAAAACATTTGTCAGTGGGAAATACTGGTGAGTGAATCCCAGTTTAATCAAGTTTAAATAAAAACCATTGTACAGTATTAAGGGTGATCTCGCAATTACATTTGTTTCCAAGTTATATCAATTAACATCCATGGTACTGTCAGACCCGACTTGTGGAAATGTTACTCCTTGACCAGGTGGTAACAAATTTTGTATACAAAACCCCAACATACTCATGATAGTTGTATCCTTACAAATACTCAATCACTTCTTAATCTCATTGTTAAGCATTTAAGGTTTTGTAAAATAGTTCACAAAAAGGTTAACAAAAAGCGGATAAACTCACATTGCTGTCTTAGATTATCATTTAGCGTTTCCTGAGAATTATCTATAATTTACACAAAAGCACACGTGCTAGTATAATAACCCATTTTAACATTAGTAATACCCTCCCCGAGACGGCATTCCAACGACTACGTCAGGCAGAACCACGACAGCCGTTACGGAACCCTAGATCAATCGGGCAGCATATCTAATATGTATCCAGGGGTTATAATACTTACAATGGAGCAGAACTTTGCTATTTAGGGGGTATAATACCCTTATATTATTCCTATACTTCATATTTGACTGAAGATCCGAAGCATTCTATATATAGGTGCTGATTTCTGGTCCTCTCGCGGCCCGCGTAAAGGTAGACCAAGGTGTACGATGCACGCGTCAACGCTGGTCAACAGCGTAGGTGATCCGGGTCAGCATGGTAGGCTCGACATGTGTTGGGCCACGTGGCGGCCCAGGGTGTCGCCACCTTTTACCTTGTCGCGGCCCGCGTAAGGGTTAAGGGGTACCTTACGCGGCCCGCCTAAACCCCAAAAATTAGTTTTTAACTATTTTTAACAATATTTGAGGTATTCGGGTCCGTTTTCGCATATGAGGTGTATTTTAAGACATATTGGGATATTTTAAAATATATTAGGGTGTCGGAAAATTTATGAGGGTGTCGGTTTAGAGTTGTTATATCGTTATAAGTATCATAACCCTAGGTTACGTATTAGATACGCTGCGCAATTGATCTAGTGCTTCGTAACGCCTGTCGAGGCTCTGCCCGGCGTAGTCGTTGGAGTTCTGTCTTGGGGAGGGTATAACTAATGTAAATTGGGGTATTATACTAACGCGTGTGCATTGTTTTAATTAATAGATTATGACTAGGAAGTCACAAAGGAAATACCTAAAGTAGCAATGTGAGTTTATCCTCTTTTTAAATGCTTTTCATAAACTGTTTTTACGAAACCTCAATTGTTTTACATTATGATTAACAGTGATTGGGTATTTGTGATTCTACAATTATCGTCGGTATGTTGGGGTTTTGTATACAAAATTTGTTACTACACTGTGAGTAGTAACATGACCACAAGTCGGGTTGATGGTACCGTGGGTGGTAATTAAAGTAGAAGTATAAACAAATGTAATTGCGAGATCGCCCTCAATGTTGTACAATGATAAAACTTGTCTTGATTAAACTGGGATTCACTCACCTGTATTTCTTGCTGATAAAATGTTTTTAAACGCGTTTCAGGTAACAAAATGTGAAAGCCAATAAGAAGCCAGCTGGACACCACTGAAGGATTGGAAAAGTGGCTATAAAAGTTACCTAAATAAAGAAGATGTTTTATTTCAATAAATTAGGGTTTAACCCTATAATATGATGTACATAAAACTTGGGTTTTTGCCATGTGTTTAATATTATAAAAATGTGGTATTTTACTCTGATAAAATATTTTCTAACTACGGTCTTGATGTAATTTCCACTGCCAAAATGAATAAACATCGATACCACCATCTCTGAGTAGGCTGAGGCCGCCCGCCTCCCGAGGCAGGGGTCGGGGGTTGCGACAGAAGGTGGTATCAGAGCTACAGCCACTGATTTCAGCCACATAAGTGTTCTGCTGACACCTAAATTTTAAATTGTGTTAGGAAATAATTATATTCATATCTGTATATTATTGTTTTGTGTTATTTGACAATTTGTTAGATTACAGTATGAGTGATCAAGGTCCGTCAGATGCTTATCGTCAACTATCTAGTTCTCCTAGAGATAAAGGAACTTCTTCCCAGCCTACTCACTCGGGGTATTTAGCTGACAAAGAAGAGGAGATCTTTATATTCTAAGCACAATCCGAAGAACCATTCCCTACCAAAAAGGGAGGATGGTTCAGTCGAGGAGCGCACGAGCGTAGGAAAAGAATGAGGAAGTTACACCAGCAAAGGGCTTTAGCAGCAGCAAATAGAGAAATGAATGCTCAAACTCAAGATATACTCAATAGGCAACTGGCCAATTTTCACATACTAGCTACCACAGCCGCAGACCCAAACTTAGAACAAATCATTGCACCACAGCCACTACCCTTGTTCCCAACTCAACCCATGGAAATAGAACCAAACCTAGGAGACCAGATTCCCTTACCTGCCTTCGACCCAACTAAAATCCCTAGAGTCCAAGCACCCTATCCTTCAGATTATGACCCATGGTTTGACGATCATAGGGATTACCCAGAACTCCACCCACAGGAGGAACCCATACAAAACCCAGTAGCACCCTATCCAAACCTTGACCCTCTAGATCCATACTGGGATAACGACCAGTATATTCGGGAGATCCTAGAAAACCCATACACATATGAAGAACCAATGCCACAGTACCCTGACCCAATACCAGCACCAGCACCACCCATGAGTATAGAAAACGTGCAGGAACTCCCGCACTTTTGGTGAGGAGTTATTAGATGAAAGTGAAAACATAAGGCAAATATGAGAGAGGCTCGTTTGGAAGTACGACGAGCGTAACATGCAATACTAGATGAACCCCTAGTCACAATAGTAATAATATATATATATATATATATATATATATATATATATATATATATATATATATATATATATATATATATATATATATATATATATAATATATATAGGGAGGGGCTCATGCGAGAACCACCCTTATTGTGAGAACCTTGAGAACCAATGTGAACACAACCTAAAATAGCTAAAAAAACCTAACCCCCACCCCCCCCCCCCCCCAAAAAAAAACCTAAACCCGCCCCCCCCCCCCCCTCAAGCTAAAAAAAACCTAACCCCACCCCCCCCCCCCCCAAAAAAACCTAAACCCCCCTCCCCCACCCCCCCCCCCCCAACCCAAGCTAAAATGCTAAAAACTAAACCCCCAAAAAACCTAAAAAAATCTAAAAAAATAAAAAAAAAAATCTAAATTTTTTTTTTGATTTTTTTTAATATTTTTAGGTTAAAATCGCTACTTTTCGAAGCAAAAAAAAAAAAAAAAAAAAATTTAAATTTTTAAATTTTTTTTAATATTTTTAGGTTTAAATTTATTTTTAAAATTTATTATTTTTTTTTTTTTGGCTTTGAAAAGTAGCGATTTTAACCTAAAAAATATTAAAAAAATCAAAAAAAAAAAATTTTGTGTGATTTTTAGCTATTTTTAGGCATTTTTGGTGTGTTCACATTGGTTCTCGCGGTTCTCACAATAAGAGGTGGTTCTCGCATGATCTTCTCCCTATATATATATATATATATATATATAGGGGAGAGTTCATTGGGGAACACTAAAAAGGTGAGGAACAGGGGAACACTTTTAAAAATTATACTTAACATGTTAAAAAAAATATTTTTCTAATTTTTTTTCGGTGCTTTTTCTTTTAAATACAATTAGAAACATTTTTGATAAAAAAATCAAAAACTAAAAATATAAAAAAATGTTTAAAAAACAGTTATATCTTATAGAATTAACTTAACATGTTAAAAAAAAAAATTTTTAAAAAAAATTTCAGCGCTTTTCTTTATAAAAAGGAGGAGAATCTAGTCGAGTAAAAAAATATTTTTTCTAAAAAAAAAAAATTTTAGCCTTTTTTTAATTGTTTTTTTAATATTTTTAGTTTTTGAATTTTTTTATTAAAAATGCTTCTACAAGTATGTATAAAGAGAAGCGCCGAAAAAGATGTTTAAAAAATTAATTTTTAACATGTTAAGTTAAATTTTTAAGAGTGTTCCCCGGTTCCCCACTTTTTTAGTGTTTCCCGATGAACCTCACACTATATATATATATATATATATATATATATATATATATATATATATATATATATATATACGTGTGTGAGTAGTTTGAAAAAAAACTAAACTAAACTAAAATAGATAATCCAATAGTTACTGATGCATATATATTGTATTTTTAATTCAGTTACCGTTTGTAATAGATGCATATATATAAAATAGAGTAAATGTCGCAATGCACGACGATTTTGATCAATATGTTTGTCCGTGTGATTGTTTACATTAAATCTTATTTTGTGATATTAATACCTGGTAAATGTTTATAATTCAGATGGACAACGAAGTAAATCAGGAAAACCAGAATAACGAGAATAATGGAAACCAATTAGATAACAGTGCCATCCAACACATAGTGGCACAAGGAATCATAGATGCTGTGCCCAATATCATCTAAGCTGTTAGAGAAGCTGAAAATAATAAAAGTAACAGTTGAAGTAAACGACCACCTACTGAACTCGATCACAGCATAAACAATGGACCATTACTTCAATTGCATATTCCAAAAAAAAAAAAAAAGAACCATGTCTTATGGTTGTTCTTACAAAGAATTCTGGTCTTGCAAACCAATAGAATTCTCTGGAAATGAAGGAGCCATTGCAGCTCTACGCTGGATAGAAAAGACAAAGGCTGTCTTAAAAATAAGCAAGTGTGTAGAGGAAGATAAAATCATGTTTGCTTCCAATCTTTTTAAGAATGCAGCTATAGAATAGTGGAACACTATTCTCCAGCCTAAAGGAAGTAATAGAGTCTATAATCTGGAATGGACTGAGTTTAAGAACATGGTCAAAAGGAAATTCTGTCCACCCAATGAGAAAGAACAAATAGCTAATAAATTCTTAAACCTTAGAATGACTGGAGTTGATAATAAGGGTTACACTACCATATTCTTCGAATATACTGGAATTGTGCCAACCCTAGCTTCACCCGGACCAGTACTAATCTCCCGTTACATATGGGGATTAATCAATGAGATTAGACACGTAGTCAAGGCAGCTAGACCACAAACCATAGAAGAAGCCGTAGAACTAGCAAATACCTTGACTGATGAATTGGTACTTACTCAAGAAGAGAACCAGAGGAAGAACCTAGCTCAAAGGCTTACCTAGGAATTTCACTATGGTAATTCCAACCGTGAGAAAAACGTAGGTTCTACTTCTGCACCTTACTGTAAGGCCTGCAAGAAAAAACATTCAGGAAGATGCTCTACATACTGTAATTTATGCGAGATACCGGGACATAAGGAAGAAGACTGCAGGAAGAAACCCAGCAATGGAGTATGCTTCAATTTTGAAGAAAATGGACATATCAAGCCAAACTGCCCGAAACTAGCTCTAGCCATGAATAACAAGACTACTAAGAATGCTAGGGCATTTGTTCTGACAGCAGAAGAAGCAAAGATGATTCCGGATGTGATTGCCGGTACGTTTTTAGTTAATGATGTTTTTGCTAAAGTATTATTTGACTCTGGTGCGAACCAAAGTTTTATTAATACTTCATTCTGCAAACTTCTCAATCAACCATTAACTAAACTTCAACAAGAATGTCTAGTAGAAACGACAAATGGAGAATCGATTAAGATCACTGAAATCTTGCAGGAAGCAAGAATAGAAATTCTGAATCATAATTTTATTGCTAATCTCTACCCAATGAATCTGGCTGGATTTGATATTGTATTAGGAATGGATTGGTTAGTAGCCAATAAAGCCAGTATTTTATGTGATCAAAAGTCAATACAAGTAATTTCACCAAGGGGTGAAAAGATCACAATTAAAGGAAATAAGTCATCTCGATCCACGAAATTCATCTCTGTAATGAAAACAGCCGGTTATGCAAGAAAACGGTCACTAGTGTATATGATTTCCATAATCATTAGTACTAAAGGGAAAAAATTGAAAGATATTCCCGTAGTATCTCAATTCTCAGATGTTTTCCCAGAAGAATTACCTGGATTACCGCCAGATAGAGAAGTCGAATTCAGAATTCATCTGCTACCAGGAACAGCACCAATTGCCAAGGTACCGTACTGTTTGGCACCAGCAGAGATGCAAGAACTGAAGAAACAATTAGATGAACTTCTGGAGAAAGGATTCATACAACCCAGTTCGTCGCCATGGGGAGCACCAATTTTTTTTTGTCAAGAAGAAGGATGGATCAATGCGTATGTGTATTGATTACCGAGAACTGAACAAGGTCACAATTAAAAATCGGTACCCATTTCCGAGAATCGATGATTTATTTGATCAATTGCAAGGAGCTCGATTCTTTTCTAAGATTGATTTACTCTCAGGATATCATCAGTTGAAGGTATAGGAAGAAGACATTCCTAAGACCGCTTTTAGAACAAGGTATGACCATTATGAATTTACAGTCATGCCATTTGGTCTAACCAATGCCCCAGCTGCATTTATGGACATGATGAACAGAATATGTAAACCATATCTGGATAAATTCATAATTGTCTTTATAGATGATATTCTCATTTACTCTAAGAATAAAGAGGAACATGCAACGCATCTGCATACACTCCTAATTTGCTGAGAAAAGAAAAGCTTTATGCTAAATTTTCGAAATGCGAATTTTGGTTAGAAGAAGTGCAATTTCTTGGACATATAGTTAATCATGAAGGAATCCATGTGGATCCCACAAAGATCGAGGCGATTACTAAATGGAAAGTCCCTGAATCACCAACAGAGGTTAGAAGTTTTCTAGGACTGGCAGGTTATTATAGACGGTTTATCCGAGATTTCTCTAGAATAGTCATTCCCTTAACAAAACTAACCTGTAAATCTTTTAAGTTTGAATGGGGACCAAAACAGGAAGAAGCCTTAAGAATCCTTAAGCAAAGATTAACCAACGCACCCATATTAGCATTACCAGAAGGAACTGAAGATTTTGTAGTCTATTGTGACGTATCTAAATTAGGTTATGGATGTGTGTTAATGCAACAACAAAAGGTTATAGCCTATGCCTCTAAACAACTTAAGAATCAATAAGAGAACTATACAACCTATGATCTAGAGTTAGGAGCCATAATTTTTGCCCTTAAGATTTGAAGACACTATTTATATGGAAATAAATTTGTTGTCTTCACCGATCATAAGAGTCTAAGGTACATTTTTGGGCAAAAAGAGTTAAATATGAGACAAAGACGCTGGATGGAAATGCTTAGTGATTATGATTGTAGTATCCAGTACCATGAAGGAAAGGCTAATGTAGTAGCAAATGCTTTAAGTCGAAAGTATCATGAAAAGCCAAAAAGGGTGTGTTCCCTTAAGTTAAATCTGCAGATAGATTTAAATGAACATATTAGAGAAGCACAAGAATCAGTAATCAAGGACGATACTGAGAAATTGAAAGGAATGATTAAGGAATTAGAACAAGGAACAGACAGAATTTGGAGATTCCATAAGAAAAGAATTTGGATACCTAAACAAGGAAATCTACGCCACCGAGTATTAGAAGAAGCTCATAAGTCTAAGTATACGATACATCCTGGAAGTGATAAGATGTATCAAGACTTAAGAAATAATTTCTGGTGGATATGAATGAAAAAGGATATAGCAGCTTATGTTGCTAAGTGTCTAACCTGTTCACAAGTTAAAGCTGAACATCAGAAACCTTCAGGTTTATTGCAGCAATTAGAAATGCGAGTGTGGAAATGGGAATTGATAACAATGGACTTTGTTACCAAATTACCCAAGACACGAAAATGTAATGATACAATCTGGGTGATTGTAGATATATTAACCAAGTCTGCTCATTTCTTACCAATGAAGGAAACTTTCAGTATGGAGCAATTAGCCAAGTTGTATGTAAATGAAATAGTTTCATTACATGGAATTCCTTTATCTATTGTTTCTGATAGAGATAGCCGTTTTACTTCTCATTTTTGGACAAGTTTCCAAAAAGCAATGAGAACCAAGCTAAATCTAAGCACAGCTTATCATCCTCAAACGGATGGACAAAGCGAAAGGACAATCCAGACAATGGAAGATATGCTTAGAGCTTGTGTAATAGATTTCAGAGGAAATTGGGATGATCATTTACCATTAATAGAATTTTCCTACAATAACAGCTATCATACCAGTATCAATGCTGCACCATTCGAAGCACTTTATGAATGAAAGTGCCGAACTCCAGTCTGTTTGGCAGAAATTGGAGAAAAGCAATTATCTGGACTAGAGATAGTACAAGAAACAACAGACAAGATTATTCAAGTCAAGGAAAGACTAAAAGAAGCACGCGATCGACAAAAGAGTTATACTGATAATAGGCGAAAACCATTGGAATTTAAGTAGGAGATAAGGTGTTATTAAAAGTTTCTCCATGGAAAGGAATAGTCAGATTCATCAAAAGGGGAAAGCTAGGCCCCAGGTATGTTGGACCCTTTGAGATTATAAAAATGATAGGACCAGTAGCTTATCAGCTACGACTGCCAGATGAAATGGCAGGAATACATGATGTATTTCATGTGTGTAATCTCAAAAAGTTCCTAGCTGATGAATCATTAGTGGTACCTCTTAAGGACATAGAGGTAAATGAGAAACTTAAGTTTGTAGAGAAACCCCTACAGATTGAAGACAAAAAGATCAAGAACCTCAAACACAAGAGATTGGTTCTAGTCAAAATAAGATGGGATTCCAAGAGAGGACCAGAATACACTTTGGAACTTGAATCAGAGATGTAGAGGAAATATCCACACCTGTTCTAGTAGACCTCGAGGACGAGTTCTAAAACAATGTGGTGAGAATATAACAACCCTCCTAAAATATTTATAACACCCCTATACGTCCTCAAATACACCCCGTATACGAAAAACGACCCTGAATACCCTTAATTTCATAAAAATCAAATAAAAAGATTAATTAAGGGCGCTCGCGGGGCGTGACACCCTTGGTTGCCTCAGTCGCGGGCCGCGAACCAGGCAAGCCCCGAGGCCACCACGTGTCCTGACCGTGTCGAGCCTCGTGGTCAACTCAGCAACCCTAAGACCTACCCTAGGGAGCCTAGCGGGTCGCGAAGGCCCTGCCTTCTGTTGTCGCGATGCGCGAGAAAGGGGCCGAACAACCCTATAAATAGAGACCATCGACATTCATTTCAAACCGTCCAAAACTCGACTTTCTCTCTTAAATTTTCTATAGTAGAATTTATCTCTGGGTATTATACCGCCTAATTAGCGAAGCTCTGCCTCATTGTAAGTATCATAACCCCCGGTTACGTATTAGATACGCTGCCCAATTGATCTAGTTCTCCATAACGCCTGTCGAGGCTCTGCCCGACATAGTCATTGGAGTTCTGTCTCGGGGAGGGTATAACTAATGTAAATTGGTTTATTATACTAACGCGTGTGCATTGTTTTAATTAATAGATTATAACCAGGAAGTCACAAAGGAAATACCTAAAGTAGCAATGTGGGTTTATCCTCTTTTTAAATGCTTTTCATAAACTGTTTTTACGAAACCTCAATTGTTTTACATTATGATTAACAGTGGTTGAGTATTTGTAATTCTACAATTATCGTCGGTATGTTGGGGTTTTGTATACAAAATTTGTTACTACACTGTGAGTAGTAACATGACCACAAGTCGGGTTGACAGTACCGTGGGTGGTAATTAAAGTAGAAGTATAAACAAATGTAATTGCAAGATCGCTCTCAATGCTGTACAATGATAAAACTTGTCTTTATTAAACTGGGATTCGCTCGCCAGTATTTCTTGCTGATAAAATGTTTTTAAACGCGTTTCAGGTAACAAAATGTGAAAGCCAACAAGAAGCCAGTTGGACAGCACTGAAGGCTTGTAAAAGTGGCTATAAAAGTTACCTAAATAAAGAAGATATTTTATTTCATTAAATTTGGTTTTAACCCTATAATATGATGTACTGAAAACTTGGGTTTTTCACTTGTGTTTAATATTATAAAAATGTGGTATTTTACTCTGATAAAATATTTCCTAACTACGGTCCTGATGTAATTTCCGTTGCCAAAATGAATAAACATCGATACCACCATCTCTGAATAGGCTGCGGCTTGCCCGCCTCCCGAGGCAGGGGTCGAGGGTTGCGACATCAGACGACGACCAACTTCAAAATCTTCAAGTTTTCTGCAGAATCTTAACGTCTCCATGATGTTTGGCGGAAACAAACATCAAATCAAGAGCAATGGAGATTCGGAAGGCGATTAGACCATTCCGAATCGGTAACCATACTCTGATACCACTGTGGAAGCACTGGATCGATGACGAACATCAACATTGCACTTGATTCAAGACATAGAGGATATCGAAAACAACAAGATAGAAAGATATAGAAGATGAAACCCTTTATTGATCCAGTGCTTCCACACAATTGTAGTAACAAGAAGCTTTAACAAGCTATAAACATTCAATCTTATTAATCTCAGTTGGTAATTTGGATCCTAGCTTATTCTATATGTTTAATTTAATTTTATATGTTAGGGTTTATTACTAATCACGTTGGAAATCCACCTCTGGACACCAACATTTATTGTCTCTATTAATGTATACCTTATTAGTTCATTAACTGTTCGTCAAAACATTCTAGTTAATTGATATGCTCCAAATAAGAAGTTGATATGCTGGTCTAATATTGGTTTACGGACAGTAAGGTATATCCTTCACTTTCCGTAATCAAACTAACTTGTTCAAACCCTAATATTTGGGTTACGGACCGTAACTCTATAACAATATGCTCCTTAATGCTAGAACATTGACCTGAACATTAAATTTGGGTCATAGATCATGATGTGTATATCTAGTTAAGTCCTACCAAATCACCCATGTACAGTAATTTGAACGGATAAACTTTAAATCTGGTAAATTATAATACTTAGCTCTTGGAAAATTTAATATTTTAAAAATGATTTTGTTAACTACATTTACCATTGCTGATGTATTTTAGGGGGGCGTTTGGTTCATGGATTTCAAAGGAATTGGAAATGCAATTGAAAAACTCCATCAAGAATCATGTTTGGTTGGTTTTTAATAAAAATGGAATTGAAAAACATTCCATAAAATTCATCAATCAAAGGAATTTAAAAATTCTTTCTATTTGAGAAAGAATTCTAAACTTTCCATTGGAATGTTTTTTATTACCAAACTATCATCATATTTCCATATTCTTCACTACTTCAAATAAAAGAAATGTGGATCTAAGAATTCACATACCATATTCGAGCTTGAAAAAATGTGTCCTTTCATAATGTTTTATTAGTATTTAAAAAAATGAAATTAGTATTGAGCTCAATAAACCTAATGCCAAGTGAGCTAACTTCTAAATCATAAAAAAATGATTTGTAAATGGGCCTATATTGGAATTGGTATGTGTTTGTTTACTATTTAAAAAAATAACATATGTATATCGGATTTTTTTTTTAAATCGCGTGCCCCTTGAAATCACGGGCCTTGTACAGAGGTTCTCCCCGCACACCATCATAGCCGCCACTATTTGTTACAATCACTCACGTTTACCCCATACCAAACACAATATAAAATTCTATTGGAATTAATTCCAATTCCATCAAATTTCAATTCAGTTTATGAATTCCAATTTCTTTAGACTCAAGTGCTTGTTATCAAGAAAATTGTTATGTTTTGTTAACACTATGTTTTTGATGTTTCAAAAAATTATGACATGTTAATTTTCTGTTGCATGTTAAATGGAATTTATTCATCTTAATTGTGAACCTAACCATTGAGACCCCAATTTTAGAGAAATTCAAGTCAGCATCAGAGCATAATTTTGAGAAACTTAGGGATTCCCTGATGCTAGGGCTGGCAAATCATGTCTTATCGGGTTTAACAGGTCTCTAACGACGCTTGTAACACAAGTATTAAACATGAATACAACTCGTTTAACTACTTTATATCTTATGTTTATAACACAGTTTTACTTTTTATGTATCAAGAAGAAAAAATGATATATCCTAACATTATAATTATATTTATTTTTAAAAAGTAAAAAAATCACGTTGTGTACTTTTTCAGTAAACAGGTCTAATCGTGTCTTATACATATATTTATTGCCAGCCCTACCTGATGCATGGACTTAAACTGTGAATTGGAGGAAGAAAGGATGTCGGTATGGGTAGCTTGATGCCATGGTAGGATAGATGAGAGTTGGTGTGTAGTATGCCTATGCAATATGATAGAGGCCTGGGTACTGATGTTAATGGCAGGGAACGTTAGTTTTTGTTCGTTTGAAGAAGCAATGAAGTTATTGCAGAACAACCGTATGCAAGATCATTATTTTTAATCTTGAATTTAAAAATTATACGTCTCGTATAGCCCTTTATACGTGGCGTATACCTTTAATCATGTACCCAGACAACATCATATCAAAGTCAAATCAGACAGATATACGTTGCATACAGTCCTGTTCGTGGCATATATAAGCATCGTATAGGCACCTCGTACAGGCAATATACGCACCGTATATGTGACTGATTTGACATTGTACGAGGTTTGACCACTTGGTCGGAGACATATACCCTATACGCATTGTATAAGTTTGTACGATGCGTATATATAGGTGTGCAAATAGGCACATGGGCGTGCAAATATGTACTCTCTATTTTTATCCCCTTGACACCATAGTCGTATTGTTGCTATCACATTCGTAGCTCATGTCTGCATAGCACTATTGTTGTGTCTCTTTTGGCACCACTAAATATTCGTAATTATTACTTTTTTATGGTGTATACAAGTGCTTAAGTATATGATTTATCAACTTCTTTATTGATTCATTTAACGTTGTTTCATAGATTTATAATGCATTCAATAGTGTCATCTTTTCAACGCCAAATTTGTTGAGTGTTGAATCATCAATTTCATAGGTTTGTACCTTTGGGGACTACAGCCAGATTAGACTGGACGGTACGGGGGACCGCGTGGCCCCGTTCAGGCCCGGCCGAGGCGGAACACCGCCCCCCTATGCCCCGCCGTGCCTTCTTCGTCTCCCACCGGCCGGATTTGACGGGCCCAGTTTTTGAAATCTAGCCATTAGTAAACGGCTATATTATAAAAAAAAAAAATTTTTACTTTAATAAATACCCACCTCTCATCCATTTTTTTAAAATACTCCATCCAAAATCTACCCACTTCTCTCTTCTCTCATCCATTTTATAGAAAACTCCATCATTTTATAAAAAAAATCATGAATCCCTTCAACCCAAACAATCCCAACCCGAACCAGAACCCGAACCCGAATCAGCCTAACTTTTTTTCGACACCCGGTTACACTCCGACTACCGATCCTTCATGGGTGTCTCCGCAATTTACCTTTTCGGGTTTCCAACAATCACCCAACGCGTTCAAAAAAATGTCTCAACTCCAACAAATGCAACAATTCCAAGCACTCCAACAAATGATGCTACGCAACTCGTTTGAATCTCAAGCGCAATTCGAATCCCAACCGCCAACATCGTCGTTCACGAGTCGGAACGTCACCCTGGAAGGGACAAAGCAAAAACAGAGGCGGCTGGAAAGAGAAAGGCTTCGATGGCGGGCGGCTCGAACCAAACGTTTCGAAAACGGCGGAAAATATGTTTATAAGAAAAACTTTTCGGCCGACCATGCTCGGGCGGAGGATTTTAGGATTATGAGGTTGGATCTCGACTCGGTTCCGGATGATGAACGCGAGGTTTACAGGAGGATGAAAGAGGAAGTTAAGAAAAAAATGGACATCGTGGCTTATTTCACTTTAATGTATTATTTTTTTTAGGATTCGTAATTTTATTTTTTAGGTTATGTAAATTTTATTTATGTTATGTAATAGATTTAATTTATTTATTTTATATATTATTTTTATTTAATTTTTGAATTGTTTTTATAAAGTTAAGCAAATAAAAAGATACACAATAAAAAATAATTGGTGTGGGTCCTATCCTTCCCCCCTTAAAATTGTTTGGAGGGTCATCTTATATGAGATGTGGATGTGGCGTCCTACGTGGCGGGCCATTCTCTTGGGGATGACCCTCCCCATACCTTCTAGTCTTAGGGCATGTTTGACTAAGCTTTTTGAAACAACTTATTGACTTATTGGCTTTTTGAAAAGTCATAAGTTCCAAAATGATGTTTGGCAATGAGGGTGTATGTGAGGGGGAAAAGCCAATAAGTCAATAAGTCACTTCATACTGACTTTTCCAAAAAGCCAATAAGTCAATAAGTTGTTTCAAAAAGCATAGCCAAACATGCCCTTAGTTGTTTAAAATGTGTACTATGTCGGATCAATGAATGGTGAAACCTGGCATCCCTTTCAAAACCTGGTATCCTCCATTTAAAACCCACAAACTTTCATAAACGTGCTTAGGGCCGGCTCTTTTTTTCCAGAGGCATAGCACGAACTCGAAACTTAAGGCCCTTTATGGTTACGAGCCATATTTATTCTTCAATAAAACATTTTTGTCTTATTGTTTTTAATCTTGATAATATTTTTTTACATATGAAATGATGGAGTTATAGTTTAAAAAGGTGTATACAAAGCTTTGTCGGGCTCAAGGACAAAGACTTTGTCGTAGGGCAAGCGGTGCTTAAGGCAGAGGCGAGAAAAGTGGCAAAACATGAGAAAGCCTGCCTGGAGAATCAACATGTGTTTGTCCCATTTGCGTTTGATACCTTTGGTGGTCTCGCTCCTGACGCTGTGCGACTTTTGAATCGGGTTCAAAAAGTCGTTAATAGTAATTCTTCGTCGCTAAAGGTTTCAAACTTTGTATTTAGTAGAATTGATTTTTCTATTTAAAAGGGGTGGCGGCGCTACTTGTTGCCCGACTACCTGTCATTGCTTTGTAATTGCCCTTTTTCGTGTGGAACGATATCGATTATTCATCTAACATTACCGTTATGAATATACCCTTTTTAATTAAAAAAAAATACAAAGCCAACTAAAAATAAACAAATAACAGCTATAAATTAAACAGTTATAGTATTATTTTTTTTTTGAAATGCAAGGAATGACGTGTTAACCACCGTGATACCGGGCGTTGTGGCCAAGGTCGACTACTCGACTGTCGCTAGCCACTTGGCTCTCCTAGATGCGCAAAAACCCGACATCCACCCGTCCGAAGACATGACAGTGGAATAATAGGTAAAACCTTGCCTCACATACAAGACGAACCGACCCGTATTCGCCCTTCACCTGGATGCCGCAGAAAATAATGAGGAGAGAGAGAGTCGAACCTGGGTCACAAGGAAGACCAAATCTTTCCTCAACCACTCAAACACTATCTCATTGGCATAAGGAATCAACGTAGTACTCTACATGTGTTGCCTAAAGAACTACATATGTTTTAATTGTGTTGAATATCATCAACTTAAGAAAAGGAAACTAGAATTAGAGCCTAATAATTGTCTTCATGGCACCTCCATCTCCAATCAAAACAATTTGCTTCAGCCATAGCACCTAAATATCAAACAAACATAAAATATCATGTGTTTTTGACGTTTTGCTATCTGTTGCTTCTACGTAGAGCATGTGATGTTGAGGGTGAGGTGGGGGCGCTAAGCCCGCCCACTTGGGCAGTCGTTGGACACGGAATATCGACCCATAGAGGCGTGAAAGGGACGTTGCCTTGGAGAGTTGATTGAGAAGAACTGCGTGGGCTTGAGGGAAACAAGCTTCCATTACACCCAGTCACATTAACGCACCTCACACCCCCTTCCAATTAGACTCGTTTTTATTATATTTTAAATATATCTTAATTCAACACACCATAAGAGTATGTGTTGTGGGGGGCGCTAAGCTCCACCACGTGGACAAGGAGGGCGATACACTTCGCCATAGAGCGGGCGTGAGGGCATGGTTGTGTTTCCATTTCTTTCTTTCTTTTAATATTGATAATACAACTCAATCCTTTATAGTCACCTCAACCCACCATCACATTTCATATTCAAGGCCAGTTCAACTGTAACGCATCACTTTTTGTAACTTTCCTTATTTATAGAAACTTGTATCCTCTTGTATTCGTTTTTCATTTTCAATCGTTGTATTCCGAGACTTGAATCATTATGAAACTTAATCGTTTATACAATTGTGTTATATTTATACATACTTACCATACAATACTTGTTATACATCCATCATACGTTCAACTTGATACATTTATACGTGAACCCATGCTTATTTATACATGCAAAATTTATTTGTACAATCATTTATTCATACTTTGCAATTATGCATTGCACCTACATGTTTAAAACGCTTAAAATCGACAAAACATGCGAAATCCGCGAACTTGAATCTTAGTGCAAAAGGGAATACCCCTTACGTGCGAAAGGCCCCCTTTCACACGAGAGGCCCTGTCGCCCGAGACTTCTTGTCGTTCCAAACTTCACCTAACCCTATAAATACGCACCCACACCTTCATTTCTCACCTTCCACAACTCCGAATGAAAATTCTCTCTACTTGTCTGAAATCGCACACTTGCTGCGTCCTACTTCCAGAATTATTCTAAGTGAGTTTACAACTCACAAACACTTTATTTCCTTCCAACTTCTTCTACTTTTTTAAACCTTTTCACATTATTTCACATGGTTTCTCAGATTTGCCTTAGCAATCTAATTATAACTCTCAATAATGAGGACCAAGCTGAATAAGTGAAGTTTATTGTAACAACCCTCTGTAAAACCAACACCCTCATAATATTTCCTACGCCCTAGTATATTTTAAATTGTCTCAATATATCTTTAAATACACCCCGTATGTGAAAACCGAGCCCGAAATACATGAAATAGTAATAAAAATAAATAAAAATTAAAATCTAGGGCTGAGGCGTGCCGCGTAGACTCACCCCAATCCTTACGCGGGCGGTATGAAGGTTAGAACCTGATTCTGTTTGTTTTATTAAGTTAAAGACGGGCCGCGTAAGATCTATGTTAAGTGTACGCGGGCCGCGAGAGAGCAATAACACGGCAACACCAGAGGCTGACACGTGTCGACATCGTGGCAAGTCTAGGCGATGACCCGGATCACCTAAACCCTACCCAGCTACGACGCGGGCCGCGTAAGCCCCCCCCCCCCCCCCTTATCTTTCACGCTGGCCGCGTGTGAGTCCAGTTCAGCAAGTATAAATAGAAGGCATCAGATTTCATTTCGAATTCGCTCACAACGACTTCTTTCTCTCAAATTCTGATAGTAGGCTTATAATACACGGGTATTATACCCCCTAATTAGCAAGGTTCTGCCCCGTTGTAAGTATTATAACCCTAGTTTCGTAATAGATACGCTGCCCGATTGATTTAGGGTTCCGTAACAGCTGTCGTGGTTCTGCCCGACGTAGTTGTTGGAATGTCTTCTCGGGGAGGGTATCATTAATATTTTCAAAAGGGGTATGATACTAACCTATGTACATTTGTATAAATTATAGATTATTCCTAGAAAACCCTTACGCGAAGTCTAAGATAGCAATGTGAGTTTATCCTCTTTTTGTTAACCTTTTTGGAATATTTTACAAAACCTTAATTGTTTTACAATATGATTAAGCGGTGATTGAGTCTTTGTAGTTCTTCAATTACTGCCAGTATGTTGGGGTTTTGTATACAAAATATACTACTGCGTGTAGTAAGTCGGGGATGACAGTACGTTGCCATTGGACAACGAGTTAGCCAATGTGTAATATGACCCACAAGTCAGGATTAACAGTACTGAATGAGTAATTGTGTAGAAATAAACAATGTGATCGCTCTCAATACTGTTTTAATTGATAAAATGTTTCTTGATTAAACTGGGATTCACTCACCAGTATTTCCCACTGACAAATGTTTTTAAGACGCGTTTCAGGTAACACAATGTGACAGCCAATTAGTAAAAAGCCAGCTGGAGAGCACTGAAGGCTTGGAAAAAATGTGGCTATAAAAGTTACCTAATAAACGATGTTTTAAATTCAATAAAATAGGGTTTATCCCTATAAATGTATTGTAATAAGAAACTTACGTTTTACCCATGTAAATTATTAATATCAAATATGGTGGTTTTACTCTGATAAACATTTCCTAACTACGGTCCTGATGTAATTTC
>JARYGA010012907.1:0-36330 GCA_030545235.1 Helianthus tuberosus | reverse complement strand
AGGTAAATTTGTTCATATAGTTTTCTATTCTTAGGTAGTTTTTATTTATGCTCAAATTTAGGGGGAGAAATTTTGAAAAATACAAAAACATTAAAAAAATAGAAAAATACAAAAAGAGGTGTGGCATGACTGGGAAATGAAATGAATTTTCACATTATGGTTAAGGGCTGACTCATGTAAAACCAGTATCGAAATAGTTTGACTCTAGTACTGATATGCTGGTAGGCTCGATTCTTATGACTAGAAACATTGACTGTTTTGTTAAGAACTAAATTAGTACATGAGCTCAGAAAAGAAAATCACTTGGAATTAGCTCATTTCTATTTGAATGTCTGTATGTTGTCCTGATACACACAATTTTGGTCTGACTCTGAAATCTTCTCTGAAAAAGTCGTGTACCTCCTCTGCTGCATCCAGATATATGCTGACCTGGAGGTGCTAGGCAACGTCAGCTTCTGCTGCATCCAGATACATGCTGACCTAGCTGTACGTTGTCGCTCTGTAGATCAATTATACACCCGAAAGAGGCCCTCAAGTGCCCAAAAGAAACCCATGAAACCTATATCAAAATTGAGAAAAACTCATTTGATCTGTATATTATACCATCTCTGCTTAAGATCTATTCTGTTCTCTTCTCAATCTATTCCCAGTTAAGATTTCAGAGATCTGGATTGGACTTGTGAAATATGTGGTAGGGAAGCTACTTACATGATAGGGTGTGCTGTCTGTAATTCCGAGATTTGATTAGTATTTGTTTGGGTGTTCATTGTTAAGAAATCAAAACATGATAAAATTTGTTACAGGCAGTTATATGGAAAAGGTCTAGGAAGATGAGTTTAGGTGGACAAATATACTGGCAATCATCTAGATCTTTCGGTAGTAGATCAGTGTTGATAAGTGAAGTCAAGCCCGAAATCTTGTGATTTGATCCCTGAATATCTATGCAAATTTCCTAATTTATTTTTGTAAATAATATTTATTATTTATTTTTGTTTTTAGGTTTTTGTTTTGCAAATTTTGCTCAGAAGGTTTAGCGGTGAATTTAAAGATAAATCTGAAATTAAAAAATTTATTAAAGGCAAATCTGTTAAGCCCAATTTTTAAGTCTCAAGCCCAATCTGTTAATGTATGACCCAAAAGTCAAGGGCCCATGATCAAAGTGGAAGTATAAATGGTCAGTTGCGAGTCGAGACCTAATTCATCACTTGAAACCAAGCCTCATTCTCTCTCAAAAACTCCGGTGATCTTTGAAGAATCCGACTTATCTCCGGTTACGACTCGAAATCTGCGATTTCGACTTGTTGATAATCAAGGTATTATGATATTATTATTCAAGTTTTTGCAGAAAATTAAGAATATTTGAAGAAACTCCGATGAAGATTTGAAGATTCCGGCTCACAATCAAGAAGCTCCGATGAAGATTTGAAGATTCCGACTCGCAATCAAGAACACTAAGATGAATATCATATGATTGTGTGGTTTCGACTCAGACAACACAAGGACTCGAGATCAGTGATTGCGAGTCGCAATCTCATGGTTGCGACTCATGGTTTCGACTCAGAGTCTATTGGTTGCGACTCATGGTTGCGACTCAATGACAAGTGGTTTCGACTCGAGACCGTTCAGTTTCGAGTCAACAGTAACAGTGTTATTGGTTTCGAGTCAACAGTAACAGTAACAGTAACAGTGTTATTAATTGTTTTATCTGAACACTGTTATGACAAAAGTTGGAAATTTTAATTAACTTGTGTTTTGTGCAGAAAATGGACTTGAAGTTTATATCTTCTCACAATCAAGTAGGATATTTGGCACCTCCAGGTCAGAGAAATACAAGCAGCTGTACATGTCACTGATGAAAGGTCTAAATAACTGTCGGATTGCTTATGCTCTTGGTGAGAATCCGATTGTTTATGAAGAGCTTATTCAAGATTTTTGGAAGAGTGCTAAAGTCGAAGTTGTTGAAGGAAAAGGGGCTATAGTTGCTGAAATTCAAGAGAAGAAAGTTATAGTTACTGAGCAGATGATTAGAGAAGCGTTAAGATTTAATGATCAGGAAACAGATCCAATAGAACTTCCAGCTGGAACAGTGGAAACAATTCTACCTCGTTTAAGCTACGAAGGGAAGTTTCCACCCCTGACAAAGAAGTTTGTGCATCCATACTGGCGTCTATTGCTGCACATGTTCCTTTTGTGCATGACAGAAAATAGAGGGGGAACTGATCAGTTGAATACCACTCAGTCTGCCGCTTTGATATGTGTGATTACCAATGAGCCGTTCAATTATTCAAGATATATCTTGGAAGCGATGAAGAGAAATGCTATCGGACTTCGAAAGGATAAGTTTCTTATGTACCCGAGGTTTTTGCAGATGATTTTGAATGATCTTTATCCAGAATTGAAGAAATCTGGTGATACGTTGGAATTAAAGCCTATGGGTCCATCTTGTTTTGGTGCTCTCACTCCGAAGAAGGGTACTGAAAAGAAATTTGAAGGATTGATTGATTTAGAGAAATTTGGTCAATTTGCAGAGACTGAAGATGTTGTTGCTGATCCAGTCATTGTGCAACCTGTTCCAGTGAATGTTGCACTTGCAAATGCTATAGTTGCTGAAGAACATGATATTCAAATGGATACCGAAGACGAGCCTGAGACAGAGATTTTAACAATTGACTCTGACGATGAAGGCGTTGAGATTATGTGTGATTCTGGGGAAGATGAAGAGCTTCCTCCTGAAGCTGAAGTTGATACTGCTGTTTATGCTGTTCCACCTGTGATTACTGCTGAAAGTTTGGCTTTGTTATTAAAATCTGTAACTGATAAGATGGGAAATCCTCCTTCTGATCTTTCAGTGTCAAGTGAAAAGCCTAGTGAAGACCCAAAGGATTCTGATTCCATGCCATTGAAGCGGAAAAGGAGGGATCCTCGGCTCGGAATGTATGTTGAGCATAGCAAAGATCAACCCGTAATTACTGATGAAGATGATGAAGGTCTTTATGACTTCGATTTTGAGAAGAATGTCACCGATACCACCACCGCTACTGCAGACATCTTTGATTTTGATGCTGATACTCAAAGAACTGATATGGATATCACTACTGATGATGTTCAGGTTACTAGTATTGATGTTGATACCACTGTTGAGACAACGCTACCTAGTGCTACTGAATCTGCAGATCCTTCTAGAGTTGATCTTGATATGCCTAGCAGTTCAAGTGGTAAGAGACCTGAAGAGCCATTTAGAATGCCATTTGATGATGATTCTAGTGATGAAGATGAGTTTATCAGTATGAGAGATATGAAGAAACGAATGGTTGTACTTGAGCAAGATTCAATTCATAAAGATGCAAAGATTATCCAACTTGAAGATACTATTGTGAAGAAAGATCAACAGATTGAGCAGCTTCAAGGAGATGTTAGTTTGTTGTTCAATATGGTTTATGATTTGCGTGGGAAGTTGGAGAAGAAATTTGGACAGGAGTTTTTTGATCCAACTGATGTTGAAAACAGAAGAAAAGCCTTTGAAAAGGATGATGCTGAAAGAAGTTCTGCTATGGAACAATACTTTAAAAGGGTTATTGATCCTGTTGCAGACAAAGAGAAGGCTGAAAGGATCAAGAAGAAAAGAGAGTTTGTGATTATGAAAAATCGGAATCTAAATCCAGATGATGATGATGTTCATGCAACTCATCATTTAATGGATGTTGGTGAAACTCTCTATGATAAGGTTGGAAATCGTTCTGGTGTAGTTAGCTGGGGTTATGATCATGATCGCAAAAGATGGTGGATAAAAAGAAAAGTTGGACCTGTTGAGTGGTACAAACATCCAGGCCAGTTTCAGTCGTTTACTAAGGTGGACTTGACAAACTTGTCTAAAGCACCTTATGTAGATGATAAGCCTGGAGGAGTTGGATATATGTTTTTCGAGAGGTTGAAGAGGGAGGTTCTTAAGGGTTTTCCTTCAATGCGTACTGCAGAGTCCATTGTTAAACCAGCTAAAGGCATTAGAGATCCATATACGAACAAGCGAATGAAGATTGTGCGCTGGCCTGTAACTGACAAAGAGAAGGTGATTCCATTGGTGAAAAAGATACCACAGGGTGCTCTGAAGTCCTTACATTTTTGGTCTTATGATGAGCGCTTAGGGCAGGCAGTGATTGTTTGTGATGATGATGTGTGTTTTCGCTTGGTGGATCAGATTGATTTACTGAATGTTGCTCATGAAGATTTGGAAGTGTTAGCTCGTCATCAAATTAGAGCTACTGAAAAATATGAAGAAATTGCAAAAGCTTGGACTGCTGCTGTTGCATCATCTATTCATATTCGTACAAAGGGTTTCGGTGGTCTTAAGGATCGGTTGCAAGGTGATCGTGAAAGTTAAAGTGTCATGAACCTGCATGCATAAACCTAGGGGGAGATTGTTGGAACCTGAAGGTTTATTCATGTAGGTTAGCATAGTTTAAGGGTTGATTATGTACTTACTTAGTTTACATGTTTTGGGTCGATTTGTAAGGGTTGGGCTAGTTTACTTGATGTCGCAATGGGCCTAGGGTTTAGCCCAGTTGTTTTGTATTTAAACACACCTCAACCTCTTGGTTGAGGTTGTTGGTCAGTTGTTTGGTTGCGACACAAGGGACACAAGGAACTGAGTTCAGTTGAAATCTTGTATCAGTCTTTGCTTTATCATTGAATGCAAGATTTCGGTTTGTGATTCATTTGTTATTCTTGTGTTAATTATTATTGTTTGTTCTTGAATCGACTTGTGATTGTTTTCCGCACCTTCACAAGTTAAAGGTTGATATCATTGAAAGATCCTAAAGGGTTTTACAAATGGTTAGTGATTTAATAAAATGTAATTATTGTTAATCAAGAAAGCTTGCCGTCACGTAAGGACCTAAACGGGTTAAATGGTGTCGTTACGAATTCTTGCCATGATTTGTTAACTTAGTTAGTAGTTTAGGCCAAAATTGCTATCTTGGTGAATTTATATGTAAGATTTGTAAAATGAACTCGGTTGTGATTTAATCTAGTTTATGCTTGTCTCGGTGGTTGTATTGTGTTTATCGGTGTCGCTTTCCTTGTTTAAGTGAGGTTAGAAAACTCCTAACGGATGACTAAATTATTTTTAAGAGATTTTCATAGACATTTATCAATTGCACGTTAAAGAACAATTTTAGGTGGTTAAAGTGTGTTTATCGTTTTAACTTTCCGAATGATTGTCATGTTAGGATTCCCGAAAGGGATACTAATTGTCTTAAAATGGAAAATTGATCAAATGTTTCTAGTGCCAAAACTGACTTAGTTGACATACTTTGGTTGTGTTTTAAGCAAGACTATTTATCTATTTTCTACTATGTTTTATAAATAGTTGTTTATGCTTACTTTAGTTTTTTTAAAATCAATCAACTTATGTTTTTTTACTGGTAGTTTAGTGACAAAGGTATTTCTCCGCCCATTTCCTTGGATCGATACTTGGTTCTTACCGATACTTTACTACATATATGACGGGGTACACTTGCCTCTTTCGTGTGTGTTTTGATGTAAAAGTAATAATCACTTTTATAAATTTAAAACCTAATCGTGTGTAATTTCATTGTAAAAATATGTGTAGTCGCGCACACGCTAAAGTTTTTGGCGCCGTTGCCGGGGAAATGGCGAGCTTTAGGAACGACCCGAGTCATTGTGTTATCGGGATATATACTTGTTAATATTTGTGTATACTTTCTTGTTTATTTATTTGTTAATATTTCTTGCTTTTATTTCATTTATTCGTTTTCGTGATTCTTTTGTACGCTTGTAAATTTTTGTTCCATTTATTTATTCGATCCGGATTTATTTATTCATTTATTCATTGGGTTTTCGGCACCTTATATTCATTTTTGTATTAGCCGATTCGATTATTTTTATTGTGTTGATTTTTAAAAAATTTCGGGCCCATTTTCGAATTTTTATAAAATTTTCAGCCCATTTTAAATAATATTCTGTTTCTTTTCAGCTTAAAAAAAGGACAGCATTTATTATATTAATAAAATATTCATTGTGTCAAATTTTTGGTTACAGGTTGATGTCCTATACCCCCCGCTCCCAATCCTATTGAGCCGTCAGACGAACCCGAGCGTGATCTGAGGAGACGTCTTCGTGCAAGATCTCGTGCGGTTGGGCTGATACTCGCAGCCGGTAAGCAGGAGCAGGTGGTACCCGCTGAAGGCTGGCAAATCGTGTCTTAACAGGTTTAACAGGTTTCTGACGGCGCGCACAACATAAGTTTCAAACATGATTACGACTCGTTTAACTACTTTCTACCTCATGTTTATAAAACAGTTTTATGTTTTATAAACAAAGATGAATAAATGATAGATCCTAACATTGTAATTTTAATTATTTTAAAAATTAAAAAAGTCAAAGGGTGTATTTTTCAGTCAAACAGGTCTAATCGTGTCTTAACAGGTACCCAATTGCCGCCTGAAGCCGAGGGCTCAGGGGCAGCAGGAAACGCAACCATGGCAGGCGACGACAGACCTTTGAATGAAACAAACCAACCCGAAGGAGAAGGCTTGCTACCGAGCATCACCCGACCGACGGTAGCAGCACCGAGTTTCGAGATAAAATCCAGTATCATCAATATGATACAAAACTCGGTGCAGTTTGATGGGATGGATCACGATGATCCGGGTCGGCACATCGCAAAGTTTCTCGAGGTGTGCTCGACTTTCAAGATAGGAAATGTTTCTGAGGACGCGATCCGTTTGCGGCTCTTTCCCTTTTCATTGCGAGGCAAAGCCAGTGCTTGGCTTTTGTCACTCCCGGCAGGATCTATCACCACTTGGGCCAGGATGGCAGAACTATTTGTGCAGAAATATTTTCCTCCGGAAAAGACGACTAAATTAAGGAACCGTATCATAACGTTCAAGCAAGACGACAGAGAATCTCTACATGCAGCTTGGGAGAGGTTTAGAGATCTTTTAATTGATGTCCCACATCACGGGTTGTCCAAAAGGCAACTAGTACTGACCTTTTATCAGGGACTCAATTATGACTCGCAGGAGCGTTTAGACGTGTATGCAGGAGGTGATCTTGGAACGAAGACACCAACTAAAGCTTACGCGATCATAGAGAAAGCTGCGTTGAAGTCAAGTTCTCGCCACGGTGGAGCGCGGAATAAGACATCATCCACTTCCGGAGTTCATGCTGTGGATACATATACGG
Source organism: Helianthus tuberosus (assembly GCA_030545235.1). Taxonomy (NCBI): domain Eukaryota; kingdom Viridiplantae; phylum Streptophyta; class Magnoliopsida; order Asterales; family Asteraceae; genus Helianthus; species Helianthus tuberosus. The sequence goes on along the minus strand of JARYGA010012907.1, from coordinate 29,127 downwards.
ATCTTACTGCACAAATTGGAGCCTTGGCAACAAGATTTGATAAGTCTCAGAATGTCTCGCGAATTCAAACACCATCTTGTGAGCAGGGTGTTATGTTTACAGGACACGAGGAGGTGAACTACATGGGCAATCAAATCAGGCCCCAAAATAACCCCTATAGCAACACGTACAATCCAGGGTGGAAGAATCACCCAAACTTTGGGTGGAAATCTGGTTCTGGGAACCAGAACGCACACGGATATGCTCAATGCTCCCACGCCACAACAATCTCAAGGTCAGTCCTTCCAGCCACAGTATCATAATCAAGGCTCAGGAAGTAGTTCCCAGCCACACGCCTCTCAAAGCAACGCAAAGTTAGAGGAAATGATGGCACAACTGCTGAACAACTCCAACAGTGCTAATCAAATTTCTGAGAAACGATATCAGCAGCATGAGGAGCGGTTCTTGGTCAACGAAGGAGAAATGCGGAGTCAAAAGGCTTCCATTCAGACCATTGAGAATCAAGTGGGCCAATTGGCAAAAATGATGTCGGGAAGACCCCCAGGTGGTCTTCCGGGCAATACAGAGCAGAATCCGAAAGGGCGTGGTAATGGCCCGCACATGTAACAAGTGTGGGGACATGAGTCTTGCTATCGACTCGCCGACAAAAATTTAGCATGAGTCTACTCTACTGACTCGCCGACAAAAATGTAGCAGGAGCGTCTTTGACGCTATAAGGGTAAAATTGTTTTTTAGGTGTTTTTCTTGTTTTTGCGTAATTTAGGTATCTTAGGTAGTTTCCGTTAGTTTGTATAATTTTCATACGTGCCGGGCGAAGGTTCTATGTTGAAATATTGTTTAAACAGTTTGTGTGTCGAAAAAATGGCGAAAAACGGCCAAAACAGTTGCTGGAAATGGCTTCTGTGGAAAATTCTGATCTGCAGCTGTTGCACGGTCGTTCCACGAGTCGCACGACCGTGCGTTTCCGAGAACATGCTGCAGGTTTGAAAAATGTAGGTGACGCACGACCGTGCGATAGGTCGCACGGCCGTGCGAAAGGCAGGGGCAGTTTGGTCTTTTGCACAATATAAAAACCCCCATCTGCTTCCAAACCCTTCATTCGCGAACCCTAACCATCTGCAGCCGTTCCAGAGCGATATCACTTCAAAATCGCACGGTTCTTCGCACGATTTCACACCCTACTTCGCACAGTACGTTCATTCATGTAGATTATCCGTTTCTTCGTTTTCTAGGGTAGATTCATCCGTTTCTTCAAGGATTTTTAGGGTTCCCTTCATAAATACAAGCGAAACCCTAACCCTTGCAAGAACCATTCGTATCGTGAACATCCGGTTAAGTTTCCGACCCCTGTTTGTACAAAAAAGTTGTTGATTTTGAGAAAATCAGGCTATTCATAGTTCAGGGGTTTGAAATCTGCAGAACAGGTGTCGCACGGACGTTCCTTGGATGGAACGGTCATGCACTTCCGGATATTCACGATGATCTGCTTGTTGGTCGGTGTTGCACGGTGGTGCCGTTGGTTGCACGCCGTGCAGTTCCGACAGATTTGGGCGATGGTGCTTGTTCTCGGCGACGCACGACCGTGCGTCTCGTCGCACGACCGTGCCACAGGCCCAGATCAGATTCACAGAATCTTTATAATTGGCTGCTCGGCTGTTTTCGATTAAAATTTTTCCTGTTCCCATCTTTCTAACGATTTATCTCATACAGATGGACCATCCTTTCCTTCAATTCGACCCCAATAACGAGCGAGAAGCTCTTTGCATTCTGAGACGCGACGCATTATGGGCAAGGCGGGGGAAATTCGGAGTCCCCCGATGGCTGGATTGGGAAGTTTTGAGGGAGCTGAATCAGTATGATCGACTTGAAAACATGATCAGTATCCCGCTTGCAAATCTGGTCGCTATCAACTGACCCGTCTACCGTGAGCTGACAATAGAGTTCTTCTCTACCTATGCCTATGAAAAGCCGGTTGCTCATAGAAGACCCAAATTCCACCACAAGGAGCGGATAGCTTTCAGATTGGGTAGACAATGGCATAGTTGGTCGGTGGGTCGACTGGGCAGGAGGCTCGGGATCTACACGAGAGAAGACATGGATTCTGATGTCTTCACTGATCAGTTCACTTTTCCATCTGATGCAGCACGGGATGCGTTTTGGGCTGAAAACGCTATTGGGGACCCCTACAACCCAAGAATGTCAAAGGCTTCAAGATTGAGAGACCCGTTGGTTAGAGTGATGCATCATGTGTTTAGCCACACAATTTGCGGGCACATGGACAGTCTTGGGAACTGTCCCACACCAGATTTGATTTTTCTCTATGCGCTGGTTACGGGAGCAAACATCAACCTAGCCGCAAGGATGGCTGACTACTTTGTGAAGTGCTCGGGGCGGACTCCGAACAGTCAGATACACGGCGGTCCATATGTGACCGAAATAGCCTACAACTTAGGCTTAATGACTGATGAGGTGCTTGAGACTCTCACTCATGTGACCGATGGTGTTTGTGTGGATATTCGGTCTCTGAAGGCCATGGGGATGATTGTTGAGCTAGATAGGGGGGATAGATTGAGAGGTCTGAACAACGAGGTCTGGGACCCGTTGCCTCCAGCTGTGGAGGAAAATGAGGATGAAGAAATGGGGGAACAGCATGATGAGCAGCACGTACCACATCCACCGACACCACCACATTCACCGCAGCACCATGCATTCCACCAGCATCAGGACTGGCCCGAGTTCTATCAGCAGTTCCAGCAGATGCAAGTTAACCAGGATCAGATCAGGGTTAACCAGGAATAGCATGGGGTTTATATTGACCAGATCTGGTCTAGACAGGACGATATTAGGGCCGCTCAGGATCAGCTTCGGGCAAACCAGGATAGTTTATATCAGGGAGTGAGTGCTGGGTTTTCACATCTGTTTGGGGAGATGCATCATGCATATCCCGACTACTTTCAGCATCCCCCATAGTTCCCAGCGTGGAACCCACCTGGTTACGGAGATGCGGGTCCGTCCTTTACTAGAGACGATGATGGTGATGACGCGTAGGAGTCGGTGGTATTGATTGTTGGTGGTTGTTTTTATTTCAGTACTTTATATTTTGGGTGTTCATTTTAACTGTTATTTCAAACACCCCGGCTATGTACTCTTTTATTTTTCTGACACTTTCGTTTGTTTACTTTATTTGGTATTGGGATTTCTAGTATTTCTACTTATGTACATTATGGTTTATTTGTGATTTTTCTGTTTCTGTTCTGTTTTGGTGCACATGGGACATACTTGCAGGTTTTGGCTATAAAATCTTAGACCGGAGCACGTGACAGATACAGCTTCGGAAGTCTCGTGGCATCAACATCATCTTGAGGGGAGTACTATTATCCTTTTCTCTATATTTCAGGTCTCGCATTGGGGACAATGCGAAGTTCAAGTGTGGGGAGGGGGTTAACTTTGTTTGTCCTCATTATTTGTTTGTAAAAAAAAAAAATCAGAAAATCAGAAAAATCATTCAAAAATACTTGTATTTTGTATATATTTTAGTAAATAAACCAGTTGGTTGTGTTTTAGAAAGCTTCGGACTTGATAAAAACTCGACAAGCAAAATTAATTTTGAAAAAGGAAACCGTAAAGCGTGACAAACAAAGAAAGACTTACATGATAGTTTTCACACTTTTACCCATTCCTTCCGCTACGTGAGCATATTTGAGCCTTGATATTGTTATATATTTGTTCATTTCGGATATAGGAGTGAGCCGGATGTTATGTGTAGTTTAGAACTTGTCACTAGTATGCTTGTTAAGACGATGAACGTGCGGATTTGTGTAAAAGTGATAGAGGCACTTAGATTACCCTTTGTTGTAAACCTTGTTCTTTGTGTTGTGCTTCCCACCTTATATTACCCTTTAGGATTAACCATGTCGAGCCTTGCCGTTTACCTTTGTTTACCCACATTATCGCCCACTTAGCCAAATTTAGCTTTTTTATGTTTTAAACCCTTTTTAGTGTTGAAACTCGGTCAAAATAATCGTTTAACTAGCGTTTGTTGTAGTTTATTGTTTATTATATTTCTAGTTTCTTTGTTAAAAAAAACAGAAAATAAAACACCCTAAAATAGGGTGAAGTCGACGAAAATCGAGAAATTTTGAATGCTTAAATGTTAAAATATAGTTGATGAGCTCGATTGAGCATTAGTCGCCTTTTTAAGGCATATGTATGTAGAGTTGTATTGTTTGTTGCTAGTTAAACGCTACAACCGAGTTTTAACCATTTTCGCCACTTTAAATATCCATTTCCATACCCTTCGCCCAAGCCTAACGTTACAACCCGTAAATACCTCTTGATTTGCACTTTTTCGCGTGTTAGTTGGTGGAGACGAGATCTTATGACAAGCTTATGATATTACACATTTCATTGGCGAGGCATTGAGTGTTTGCACGTACACATTTTATGTATGTTTCATAAATAAAACCGAGTGTGTGTGAACATTGTGAGTTGTGTGAAGATTAACATGTTGAGTCAATTAAATGTGAAGTCACGGCTTTTTGGTTGTCGCTGTATATTTGCATATGCTTGTTGGGTTTGAGTCTTTTGATGTCGTCTTTCGAAAAACCGGCTAACCGTTTATAGTAGTTTTCAATAAAATAGTGTGTAAATTATCGTTCTTGTTTGTTTCTATCTTTTATTACTTTTTAGTTTACCTTGCTTGAGGACAAGCAAGGTTTAAGTGTGGGGAGATTTGATATTCGCTAATTTACACATATTTTAGTCCCCCGTTTCACCCCTATTTTATGCGTTTTCGGCCGTAAAACCGTCATTCGGATGCTTAATCATCTACACTTTTGTTTACAGGCCTAAAACAGCATACCAGACAAGATGATAGCGAAAACGAGGACTTTCTGGACAAAACAACGAAGCTACGAACCTTCTGTTAGAAAACTGACCTGGGCATGTGGAACGGTCGTGCGACCTAATGCATGACCGTGCATCTTCGACAAATGATGATCAGCCCGGCAATGAACGAGGGTGCGACTAGGTGTGCAAGGCACACAAGGCCAGCCCGGTGACGCACGGTCGTGCCATAATTTGCACCCCGTGCGGATCCGATGATCAGCCAAAACCTCGGTGATGAATGACCAGTGCTACAGCTCGTGCAACAAGATCCCGGAATGGAACGGGCGTGCGATTCGAAGAACGACCGTGCGTGACCTACGACTGGTCAAGATCCGTGACGTCATGCAGTATGGTGCACCATACTCCAATAATTGCTTAAAGTGAACGGTCGTGCAACAGGACGCACGACCGTGCGACATCGAAATTATATAAAAAACTTGTAGAAACATTCTTCTCGGAACTCTGGAATTTTGGAGAGCAATTCAGGTGATTTTCAGGCTCCCGAGGCTTCTGCTTTCACCCGGATTCAAGCCACATTGTCCCGTTTAGCTCGATTACTATCCGGATTCTTAATCTTATGCTTGTTTATGGTTTGGTTTTCTAATCTTTCCATGATTTTGTTAATCTTTCAAGCATTTAGATTAATGTTTATGTATTATTGTAGCCTTTGGGCAAAAACACAACAATCCCTTGCTTGATTATAACCATTAGTGTGTTAATCTTTGTTTGTAATGACACTTTGAAGTATTTTCTATGTTAATCTTTGATGATTAGTTTGCAACCTTGTTATTGATATTGATTATAAGTAATTGTGTTGGATGATTGGTGCTTGGTTAGTTAAGATAGTTGAAAAATGAAGCTTAATTAATCTTGTATTAGTAAACTTTGAACTTGGTTAACTAGTTTAGCTTGGTTTAAATGTGTGCATCATGATACTAGAAATGGTTAGTGATTTAATAAAATGTAATTATTGTTAATCAAGAAAGCTTGCCGTCACGTAAGGACCTAAACGGGTTAAATGGTGTCGTTATGAATTCTTGACATGATTTGTTAACTTAGTTAGTAGTTTAGGCCAAAATTGCTATCTTGGTGAATTTATATGTAAGATTTGTAAAATGAACTAGGTTGTGATTTAATCTAGTTTATGCTTGTCTCGGTGGTTGTATTGTGTTTATCGGTGTCGCTTTCCTTGTTTAAGTGAGGTTAGAAAACTCCTAACGGATGACTAACTTATTTTTAAGAGATTTTCATAGACATTTATCAATTGCACGTTAAAGAACAATTTTAGGTGGTTAAAGTGTGTTTATCGTTTTAACTTTTCGAATGATTGTCATGTTAGGATTCCCGAAAGGGATACTAATTGTCTTAAAATGGAAAATTGATCAAATGCTTCTAGTGCCAAAACCGACTTAGTTGACATACTTTGGTTGTGTATTAAGCAAGGCTATTTATCTATTTTCTACTAGGTTTTATAAATATTTGTTTATGCTTACTTTAGTTTTTTAAAATCAATCAACTTATGTTTTTTTACCGGTAGTTTAGTGACAAAGGTCTAGTATTATTTCTCCGCCCATTTCCTTGGATCGATACTTGGTTCTTACCGATACTTTACTACATATATGACGGGGTACACTTGCCTCTTTCGTGTGTGTTTTGATGTAAAAGTAATAATCACTTTTATAAATTTAAAACCAAATCGTGTGTAATTTCATTGTAAAAATATGTGTAGTCGCGCACACGTCAAACCTGCATCTCACAAGAGAAATGCAAGCCCTCCATCACCACTTGATCTAGAGATGTCTAAATTAACTAAAAGAACTCATTACTCAATATAGACTTAATTAAAATAATCTAAATAAACCAAAGTTTTAAGCCCATGCCATTTTCAAACCATGTACCACATTCCCTTAATTGCATACTTTTTAGGTGAAAACTAATAAGAAACTATTAATAAACCATACTCGGTAAAACTTGTGTGGGAATCTATTCGTAGCCGAGATACAATGTACCCGTGGACGGATGTCATCTGGTCTTCCTTTCTCGTCCCAAGGCATGCATTTAACTGCTGGTTAATTTTTAAACGAAAGTTATGGACCCAGGACAAGATAAGGCATTGGAACTGTACGGTTAAAGGATCGATGAACATGATGTGTTGTTTACTTTGCTACAATGACTTAGACTCGCATAATCATCTTTTCTTTGAATGTAATTACTCAAAAAAACTGTGGATATCCATCAGGAAAAAAGCGTATCTGGATGATGTTGAAGGAACGTGGGATGATGTTTGCAACTGGATGATCCCTAGAGCTCGGTCAAGATCGATTAAAGCAACAATTGGAAAGCTTCTTGTAGCGGCTGCGGCTTATTTCATTTGGCAGGAGAGGAACCGTAGATTGTTTAAAAACCAGTTAAGACCGCCGGAGCAGTTAGTGGAGTTGATTACTAATATGATACGTTTGAGACTTCATTCGTATAAGTATAAAAGAACACATCGGGTAACCAAAGTGCTAGAAGACTGGAAGCTAGCTTCCATGGATATGTTCGAAGAAGGTTAATGTGATTTATGGTTGTTCTTCGTTTACCTATTGTATAGGTCTAGTGTTTTGTTCGTAGTTGAGCTTGTTTTTTTGTGTTTTACTCTTTCGTGGCATGTCACAAAGAGAACTAGAGTTGCGGTTTGCTTCTCTACTTGCTTTATTTTGTGTTGAGTTATAAAATCACCGGGGTAAAACCCTTTACCAAAAAAAAAAAAAAAAACTAATAAGAAACATCATAATGGTATTGTATTTTTATTATGATTTTTTAATTGCATATTTTTGAAGTATTTTTTATGAAATTTGGTATTCTTTTTTTATGTGACCGGATCCAAATCAAACCAAAAATTTATAATCAAATGAAAGACAACTGGATATGAAAATTAACAATGCCCATAATTTTTTTTTCAATTTCTACAACCAATTGTTGACAATTTAGGTTATTGGTTAGTGTTTCGAATTCGCAAGTTGAAGGGTCACCAAGTATTTTTAGAACGATAGGGGCTCTGGCTATGGAAGCATGATCCGTCTACCAGCGAAGAGCTTAGTGAGATGCTTGCTTTAGGCCAGGCTCTTGGCTCGGTCAATCTCTCTAATAGAGCAGACGGGGTGGAAGTGGCTGCTGGTAATAAATTTGTGATGGACTGGTGCAATTGGGTTCTATAACAACCCTCAAGAAAACTGACACCCTCGAATAATTTCCGACACCCTAATATATTTTAAAATATCCCAATATGTCATAAAATACACCCCATACGAGAAAACGGACCCCGAATACCCTAAATAGTATTAAAAATAATTTAGAATTGAAATTTTTGGGCTGAGGCGGGCCGCGTAAGCCCCACCCCAACCTTGACGCGGGCCGCGTCAACTTAAAACCTGGCACGGCCCTGGGCCGCCACGTGGCCCAACACCTGGCGAGCCTACCTGATGACCAGCCAAGCTACGACGTTGACTGGGTTTGACCCGGGCCGCGTAGGCCCTGTTCTTGTTTTACGCAGGCCGCGACAAGGTCAAGATCAGCACCTATATATAGAAGGCGTCAGATCTTCAGTCGACTCGCTCATTTCCTTTTCTTAAATCTCAATTTCTGATAGTAGGCTTTATACTCGGGTATTATACCCCCTAAATAGCGAAGTTCTGCTCCGTTGTAAGTATTATAACCCCTGGATACGTATTAGATACGCTGCCCGATTGATCTAGGGTTACGTAACGGCTGTCGTGGTTCTGCCCGACGTAGTCGTTGGAATGCCGTCTCGGGGAGGGTATTACTAATGTTAAAATGGGTTATTATATTAACGCGTGTGCATTTGTGTAAATTATAGATAATTCTCAGGAAACCCTTACGGAAAATCTAAGACAGCAATGTGAGTTGATCCGCTTTTTGTAAATTGTTTTTACAAAACCTCATACAATTAAATATATATGAAGCAGTTATTAAGTATTTGTAAGGATACAATTATCATGAGTATGTTGGGGTTTTGTATACAAAATTTGTTACCACATGGTCAAGGAGTAACATTTTCACAAGTCGGGTCTGACAGTACCATGGATGTTAATTGTTATAACTTGGAAACAAATGTAATTGCGAGACCGCCCTTAATACTGTACAATGGGATTTTATTTAAACTTTATTAAATTGGGATTCACTCACCAGTATTTCCCACTGACAAATGTTTTTAAAACGCGTTTCAGGTAACAAACTGTGAAAGCCAAATAGATGCCAGCTGGACAGCACTGAAGGCTTGGAAAAGTGGCAATAAAGTTACCTAAAATAAAATAGATGTTTTTATTAAATAAAATAGGATTTATTCCTATAAAAACGTGTGTACTATGAACTTGGGTTTATCCCATATGTTTAATATTATGGAAATGTGGTATTTTACTCTGATCAAATATTTCCTAACTACGGTCCTGATGAAAAAAAATTCCGCTGCCAAATTAGACAATACGTGATACCACCGATGTAACACCCCGTGTTTCCGAAGTCAAAGTCAAAGTCAAGATTGAAGTCAAAGGAAGAAAAGATTTCTAATTGCGATCTGTCTCTCCTTGCTCAATTCCTGTTTTGACTTCTTTGACTTGTAATTAGTCTATTTTATTTTCGTCTTAGTTGTATTATTGGGAGTATCTATTAATAATCGCAAATTAATCTCTATTTATCGCATGTTTAATCGCTTTATCGCTATCGCAATAGCACTCGCAACTCGAATTACGCATATTGGTTATTGTTATACGTGTGTGTGTGCTTTATGTGTTACTTTTGCATGTTTATTTATGTTATGTTGTGGTAATCAATCGAATCGCAATCGAAACTCAATCGCAATCGAACTTAATCGAAATCGAAATGGTATGATAATTAGTGGAGAAGAGATAGTGCGAGATATGAGTAGTTGGGATTAAAAGTAATTTGACTAGGAAACTCTATCGCATCGAATCGCAATCGAAAAAGAAAAAATCGTCGTACCGAACACTCGAACCAAGTGCCATCCGGCCGGATTGCTATCCGACCGGGTTGCCATCCGAACGAGGTGACATCCGACCAGACTGTCATCCGGGCGAGATGCCATCCGACCGACCCGCCCCTTTCCACTTTGGGTATCCTATAAATACCCCTTGTCACTTTCATTCTTTCCACTTTTGGCAAGTGACGTCCGACCAGCTCGTATTCCTCGCTTTTTCTCTGATTTCTCGCAATCCCGGTAAGATCTCGTCCTAAATCTTGTACTTCCTTAATCTACACGCAATCCTACACCTTTCTATCTTTTATATCTTAACTTTTAACCGTGAAATCATCAAGATTCAAGGTGTTCTAGGATGACGTCATCATGTGTTCTTGAAGAACTTCATGTTTTGGCCTCATTCCACTAAGAACAACCTAGATCTAACCGATTTCCACATAAACAAACAAAGATCGTTCATAGATCTAAACATATTCACAATAAAAGGAGTGAAAGATGGTTTTCAACTTTCTTTCAACTCTTTTACACTCAATGCATTCAAAACCGGTAGAATCGGAGCTTGTGCCGACTCACTACTCAATCTTGTTGTTGTAGTGGTTCAAGATCTGTATTCTATCCACGAGATTATCGATTTCGGGTTAACCAAGAACTATTGTCCTAAACCGGCGGACTGACCGAACTTGGGTGGATCATGTTTAGTCGGGTCACTAAAGCTTAGGATGGGACTCAGTTGGTTAGCACGATATCAACACCTCTCGATAGCACGACAAACAATCAAAACAACCAAGTGTAAGATGAACGAAACGACCAGGACGGAGTGCCATCCAATCGTATTACTGTCCGAACGGACAGCCATCCGAGTGACCGGCTGTCCGAACGACTTGTACCTTGGGTCCCACACTTAACTATTTTTCCATCGATTGAAGTCTGGTTGTTAAACGAGTTGTTGTCCGACCGGACTACCATCCGAACGGACAGCCATCCGAATCATGAAACACTTGGACTTTAACACTTAAACAATTTTCAACATGTTCAACAACAAAGTTGCCACCCGCTCGGATGGACATCCGACCGAGTGACCGCCCTGCTGTGGATTTGTTCTCACTAAGTAACCTCGCCACTCGAGTCGCCGTCCGACCGGACGACCGTCCGATCGACCGGCCTGAAAGGTAGAGATACTTCAATGTTTTCAAAATGCTACAATGAAAACTACAAAGGTCAAGCCATCATACACAAACACATCCTTCTCATAGGAAGAAACAATCTACTCGAATAGTCATCCGACCGGACTACCGTCCTACCGGATAACCATCCAAACCAATTGTCATCCGCACGAACTGGCCGTCCGACCGGATTACCATCCGACCGAACTGCTGTCCGAGCCACTTACACCTTGCATCATTTTACGCGTCGCTTATCCTTATGCTATCATTCTGATCATGCTAACCCTACTCCCTAGCGCTCCCTTCAATCCATCAATCGCTGTGAGTATACTCGATCCCTTTTTGCTTTACGCACTTTTGGGTGTTACATACGTTACTTATTCTAAATCACATCGAATACACTACGCAATACTTTTAACGCTAACTGTTACCGCATGTTATACGTGACTTAATGAATGTTTTTTTGTTATGTTTACACATGGAATGCTGTCTACCTGCCTTAGCAAAGGTAGTACTATAGTTTGGACTCAGCACCCGCTCACGCGGGGGTTGTTAAGGACAATTATTTGCATGGATTACAGTGGTGATCATGTATTACGAACTGCCTTGGGCAGTCAACCCGCAGTCATTGGTATCGATAGGTTCATGTCGATAACTAACATGCCTCATTTCACTCTGTGTACGTGTTGGTTATGCGTAACGCTTTCGAACTCTATATGCTATTATCAAACTTGTATGCTCACCTTTACACTATGTGTATTGACTTTATTTTAACGTATGTGACAGGTGCTTAGGATGCTTATCTGCTAGGAAATCGAGGCTAGAATAAGGTCTTAGAGGCTAACAAATAGTTGTCTGTACAAATGAAATCCGAGTTGTCGGAACAGAACTATTTGGCTATATTTGTCTGTAATAATTTGTTTGCCTTTTAAGACATGGTATGGGAAATGTTACTTTAAATTAATTGGTAATGATAATTGTTATGGAAACTTCTGGACAATCTGTTTCGCTCAGTGCCATGCCCCGATGTTTCCGCCATCGGTTGGGGTGTGACAGATTGGTATCAGAGCCATAACTATAGGGGATTAGGCAAGACTCGACCTAGTCCAGGCCGATGTCTTAGAGACCTAGTCTATAGTTAGGAACCAACAGACCGACTCGTGCATGTCCAGCAGGGATTATGTATGAGCTTACTACTATTTCTCGCTATTCTCGCCTATGCTGCACTATCACTACACTCGAATTTTCAAATATGAATGAGCAATTAAGTCGAGATCAGGTGTGAAAACCGCAAACTCTCGATTAAATTGTTTGTTCAACCCATATTTTATCTACAAACAGGGGAAATTGCGATGAAATAGGAGTGAAATCCATACTTTGACGCATAATTCTCTTTTATTTCATCAAAAACAGGAACGAAGGCACTGTCGTGAAGGTCAAATGTGCACAACAAGTCCTTGTGAATAGTCGAATCACTTTGGGTAGTCAAAGTCTAATAGCCGCAGACGGTCTATTTCACGATTTTTATGTGTTTCGATTCTGAGCCCACAACTGCTGACTCTGATAACTCATCGATTTTATGTGTTTTGTGTGGTTTATGTTTAATTGTCAGCGTTTTGAGGTACTACTGGTTTCAATCTAACGCCTTTTTGCTTCCGGTACTCACACAACACACTACACATCGCTGACAAATCGCTAAACTATGGACGAACTTATGCTATGATACGCTTATATTATACTACTCGATGTGTTAATCGCGATCGCTATATTCGAACACTCGCAAACTTTGAAGGATAGGTTTCTGTATTCTGACTGCCTCTTGTGATTACATGATTATGTGCTTTGGTGGATTCTGTGCTCTACGTGCTTATGTACCTCTGTGTTATGTGCATCTGTGATTATGTGCCTATGTGTTTATGTGATACATGTTTCACTGTGTTCCTGAGCTTTAGAAGTAGTAGACGTGTGAGGTGAGATTCGATTATGACGTGTCTGAGACCTATGACGATGTCTGTTGCAGACAATGTCAACTGGACCATCATCAGGATCCTGTCACCCACTACTCTCTCGTCAAGAACAGAGGGACAAACGCCTTGCTGCCATCCTCGCGAAACAAGTGGCAAAGGTTGTGCCCCAGATCATGAGTGAGATTTACGAAAATGTTAGGAAATCGTCTGAGGAGTCGAGAACTGACGCTCCTAAAGTTGCTGCCAAGACTGCTTTCAGTTTCAAGCAGTTCAAGGCTTGCGGTCCAAAGGAATTCACTGGAGAAGATGGCCCAACGGCTATGTTTCAATGGTTCGATTCCATCGAAGTCACTCTGCGCCAAAGCGGCTGTCCTGAAAATCTCCGTACCCTAAACACTACCGGCGTCTTCCAGTCCCGCGCATTAGACTGGTGGACGGCCGAGAGAAACAAACGTGGGAATGATGCAGCTTATGAGCTGACTTGGGAAGAGCTGAAAGCCATCATGATGGACGAATTCTGCCCTCCCTATGAACGCCAAAAACTGGAGGACGAGTTTTGGAACATAAAGCAGAAGGATGGAGACAACGCTGCCCTGACTGCTCGCTTTAAGCAGCTCAATCATCTGCCCCGACCAAGTGAAGACGCCTGACATGGCAATCAAGAAGTACATTCGAGCTCTACCCGACTGTGTTGCGGATTTTGTGCATGCCGCAAAGACAGCAACGATCGAAGAAACTTACTTGCTTGCCACTGAAATCAATGACAAGCGGGTAAAATCTGGTTATTGGGATAAAGCTTCAAAGAGCCTGCACCAAGTCACCACCGCACCAACTGCTGAAACCGCCGCCACTCAATGATCAAAGTCCTCACGCCGCAAGAAGAATAACAACAGCAGCTCCAGCAACAAGAACTGTGCTGTCACCACCACTGCTGCTCCTCTTCAAGCCGTACCGGCCCAGCAGCAGCCCCATCACCGTCCAACACCAGTTACTTATGCACCGCCCGCAAAGCGCGCATACACAGGCCCCCACCCGGCTTGCCCGACATGTTCTTATCATCACCCGGTGGGTCTCGCCTATCGTTTTTGCACTCACTGCAACCTGTACGGCCACTTCACTGCTAACTGTCGTACTGGTCCCCGCCAAGCCCCAGCTCAAGCCACTGCTCATCAAGCTCTGCTCCCAGCCCCGCAAGGCCAATAAGCAACTCAGGCACCCGCGATCAACGCCAGAGTCTGCTTCGCATGTGGTGATCCCAACCACTTTGCGAACATGTGCCCGAACAGGGTGGTGAAACAAGAGCCCCAGCAGCAGCAGCAATACCAGCAGCAACAAGCCGCACGCGCCAGAACTTTCAACATCAATGTGCGTCAAGCCCAGGCTGACAACAACGTGGTCAATGGTACGTTCATTGTGAATGGTATGTATGCTTCGTGTTTGTTTGATACAGGAGCCGATAATTTCTTTGTGTCGTTCGAATTTGAGAAACTCCTTAGTCGTAAGCGCTCCCATCTCTCCACGACGTTCGATGTTGAAGTCGCTACTGGAAGAACTGTCGCCGTTAATTCTGTTCTTCGTGATTGTACCCTTGAGCTCAACAATCACATCTTCCCAATCGATCTTATTCCGATGCAACTCAGAAGTTTCGACATCATAGTAGGCATGGACTTTCTTCGCGAAAACCATGCTGAAGTTGTGTGTTTCGATAAGATGATTCGATTCTCACTCGCGAATGGTGATTTATTGTGTGTCTACGGTGAAACTGCTTCGAAAAGTCTCAAACTCATGTCATGTGTCCAAGCTAGCAAGTATCTCCGCAAGGAATACATAGCTTTCTTGGCTAACATTGTAGTAGCGGAGAAGGAAAAGAAAGGAAAGACAGAAGTGAAAGATGTTCCTGTGGTTCGTGAATTTCCTAATGTGTTCCCTGACGATCTTCCAGGATTACCACCAAGTCGTGATATTGACTTCCATATCGACCTCATTCCTGGAGCCAACCCTATTGCCAAAGCTCCTTACCGACTCGCACCGTCCGAAATGTGTGAACTCTCGAACCAACTCCAGGAATTACTTGAGAAAGGCTTCATTCGCCCGAGCACCTCTCCTTGGGGCGCGCCAGTCCTTTTCGTTAAAAAGAAGGATGGGTCGTTCAGGATGTGCATTGACTATCGGGAATTGAATAAGGTAACTATCAAGAACCGCTATCCCCTGCCTCGCATTGATGATTTGTTTGATCAGCTACAAGGTGCTACGTGTTTCTCGAAGATCGATCTACGCTCAGGCTATCACCAAGTACGCATTCAAGAGGAGGATATACCCAAAACCATTTTCCGCACTCGATACAGCCACTACGAATTTGTTGTTATGCCTTTTGGTTTAACCAACGCACCCGCGGTTTTCATGGATCTGATGAATCGCGTGTGTAAACCATATCTCAACCGTTTCATCATCGTATTCATCGACGATGTCTTGATCTATTCCAGATCGAAAGCCGAACACGCGCAACATCTACGTTTGGTTCTCGAGCTACTCCAGGGGAATCGACTCTATGCCAAGTTCTCCAAGTGTGAATTTTGGCTGGAGGAGGTTCAGTTTCTGGGTCACATTGTCAATAGTCAGGGTATTCACGTCGATCCTGCGAAGATTGAAGTCGTTAAGAATTGGATTACACCTAAGAACCCGTCTGAAGTCCGATCTTTTCTCGGACTAGCGGGCTATTATCGACGATTTATCGAAGGATTCTCAAAGATCGTTGTGCCGCTTACCGCTCTCACGCATAAAGACAAGCCTTTTGCTTGGAGAACCGAATAAGAGTCTGCTTTCCAAACCCTCAAGCACATGCTTTGCAATGCTCCTGTTCTCACTCTGCCCGACGGGAACGACGACTTCATTGTCTATTGTGATGCTTCCAACCTTGGTCTCGGTTGTGTTCTTATGCAGTGGGAAAAGGTTATAGCTTACGCATCTCGTCAGCTCAAAATCCAGAAGAAGAACTATAATACCCATGATCTCGAGCTAGGCGCAGTTGTTTTT
This sequence comes from Helianthus tuberosus, assembly GCA_030545235.1. Taxonomy (NCBI): domain Eukaryota; kingdom Viridiplantae; phylum Streptophyta; class Magnoliopsida; order Asterales; family Asteraceae; genus Helianthus; species Helianthus tuberosus. The sequence continues at coordinate 13,081 of JARYGA010012907.1, read as the reverse complement.
GCGTTAAAGATTTGGCGACACTACCTGTATGGTACAAAGTGTGCGATCTTCACCGATCATAGGAGCCTACAACATATCTTTAATCAGAAAGAACTTAATATGCGTCAACGCCGATGGGTAGAACTTCTCAACGATTATGACTGTGAGATTCGTTATCACCCAGGCAAAGCAAATGTCGTTGCCGATGCTCTCAGCAGACGGAGTTATTTGCTCAGCATTCGCAATGTCCAAGCCCAATACGACCTCGAAACCCTCATCCGCGAAGCCAAGCCCAACATGCTTGTTTTAATGAACGCACTCTGAAGAAGGAATGAACCTATCACGATGGAGCTCAACTTGTGAATAAACTGAATGGGATATTCCATTATCTGGACCGAATTTGGATCCCTAAACGGACCGATTTGCGAAAGATTTTGATGGACGAAACCCACAAATCCCGGTATTCTATTCATCCCGGTGCCGACAAAATGTACCAGGACCTTCGCTACAAGTACTGGTGGCCGGGCATGAAAAGGGATATTGCTCTCTACGTTGGAAAATGCCTGACTTGTGCAAGGGTCAAGGCTGAACATCAAAGACCCTCTGGCTTACTCGAACAACCGCTGATCCCTATGTGGAAGTGGGAGAGTATAGCTATGGACTTCATAACAAAACTTCCGCACATGTCATCAGGTCACGACAGCATCTGGGTTGTTGTTGACCGTTTGACCAAATCTGCTCACTTTTTTCCAATACAGGAAGACTACAAGGTAGAATGATTAGCCCGAATCTACACCAACGAGATCATTTGTAATCATGGGACGCCTCGCGACATCATCTCTGACCGTGATGCTCGGTTTACCTCACGACTGTAGGAAACGTTTCAAGCGGCTCTCGGTACTACACTTAACTTAAGTACCACATTCCACCCTCAAACTGACGGTCTGACTGAAAGAACGATTCGTACTCTTGAAGACATGCTCCGTTCATGTGTCGTAGACTTCGGTGGTAATTGGGACGCATACCTGCCGTTAGTCGAATTCTAGTACAACAATAGTTATCATTCCAGCATACAAATGACACCATTCGAGGCTTTATACGGAAGAAGATGTCGATCGCCTATTGTGTGGCACGAGATCGGTTACTCGCAATTAACCGGTCCTGAGCTATTGCAAGAAACGACTGACAAAGTCCTCCAAATTCGAGTCAACTTGTTGAAAGCTCGAAGTCGACAGAAGAGTTACGCCGATAGACGACGCAAGCCCCTTGAATTTGACGTTGGTGACAACGTACTCCTAAAGGCATCACCTTGGAAGGGTGTGGTCATATTCGGCAAGAAATGGAAACTAGCGCCTCGATATGTTGGACCTTTTAAGATTCTGGAAAGGATCGGAAAGGTTGCCTACAGACTCGAACTACCGGAGGAACTTAATAACGTCCACCCGACTTTCCATGTGTCAAACCTCCGAATGTGCCTGGCTGAGCATGATTTAATTGTATCTCTAGATGACCTCTAAGTAAACGAAACACTACACTTCGTGGAGAAGCCTGTTGAAATCATGGATTGCCAAACCAAGCAGCTCAGACGCTCGTGCATTCCTATCGTGAAAATCCGATGGGAAGGAAAACGAGGCGCAGAGTTCACTTGGGAACTCGAAAGCGACATGAAGGCGAAGTACCCGCAGTTGTTCGTTATGGCTTTGGACTATTTCGGGACGAAATTGCCTCAACTAGGGGAGGCTGTAACACCCCGTGTTTCTGAAGTCAAAGTCAAGATTAAAGTCAAAGGAATACAAGATTTCTAATTGCGATCTGTCTCTCCTTGCTCAATTCCTGTTTTGACTTCTTTGACTTGTAATTAGTCTACTTTATTTTCGTCTTAGTTTTATTATGTGGAGTATTTATTAATAATCGCATATTAATCGCTATTTATCGCATGTTTAATCGCTTTATCGCTATCGCAATCGCACTCGCAACTCGAATTACGCATATTGGTTATTGTTATACGTGTGTGTGCTTTATGTGTTACTTGTGCATGTTTATTTATGTTATGTTGTGGTAATCAATCGAATCGCAATCGAAACTCAATCGTAATCGAACTTAATCGAAATCGAAATGGTATGATAATTAGTGGATAAGAGATAGTGCGAGATATGAGGAGTTGGGATTAAAAGTAATTTGACTAGGAAACTCTATCGCATCGAATCGCTCGCAATCGCAATCGAAACAGCAAAAATCATCGCACCGAACACTCGAACCAAGTGCCATCCGGCCGGATTGCTATCCGACCGGGTTGCCATCCGAACGAGGTGACATCCGACCGGACTGTCATCCGGGCGTGATGCCATCCGACCGACCCGCCCCTTTCCACTTTGGGTATCCTATAAATACCCCTTGTCACTTTCATTCTTTCCACTTTTGGCAAGTGACGTCCGACCAGCTAGTGTTCCTCGCTTTTTCTCTGATTTCTCCCAATCCTGGTAAGATCTTGTCCTAAATCTTGTACTTCCTTAATCTACACGCAATCCTACACCTTTCTATCTTTTAAATCCTAACTTTTAACCGTGAAATCATCAAGATTCAAGGTGTTCTAGGATGACGTCATCATGTGTTCTTGAAGAACTTCATGTTTTGGCCTCATTCCACCAAGAACAACTTAGATCTAACCGATTTCCACATAAACAAACAAAGATCTTTCATAGATCTAAACATATTCATATTAAAAGGAGTGAAAGATGGTTTTCAACTTTCTTTCAACTCTTTTACACTCAATGCATTAAAAACCGGTAGAATCGGAGCTTGTGCCGACTCACTACTCAATCTTGTGGTTGTAGTGGTTCAAGATCCGTAATCTATCCACGAGATTATCGATTTCGGGTTAACCAAGAACTATTGTCCTAAACTGGCGGACTGACCGAACTTGGGTGGTTCCTGTTCAGTCGGGTCACTAGAGCTTAGGATGGGACTCAGTTGGTTAGCACGATATCAACACCTCTCGATAGCACGACAAACAATCAAAATAACCAAGTGTAAGACGAACGGAACGACCAGGACGGAGTGCCGTCCGATCGGATTACTGTCCGAACGGACAGCCATCCGAGCGACCGGCTGTCCGAACGACATGCACCTTGGGTCCCACACTTAACTATTTTTCCATCGATTGAAGTCTGGTTGTTGAACGAGTTGTTGTCCGACCGGACTACCATCCGAACGGACAGCCATCCGAATCATGAAACACTTGGACTTTAACACTTAAACAATTTTCAACATGTTCAACAACAGAGTTGCCACCCGCTCGGATGGACATCCGATCGAGTGACCGCCCTGCTGTGGATTTGTTCTCACTAAGTAACCTCGCCACTCGAGTCGCCGTCCGACTGGACGACCGTCCGATCGACCGGCCTGAAAGGTAGAGATACTTCAATGTTTTCAAAATGCTACAACGAAAACTACAAAGGTCAAGCCATCATACACAAACACATCCTTCTCATAGGAAGAAACAATCCACTCGAATAGTCATCCGATCGGACTACCGTCCGACCGGATAACCATCCGAACGGATTGTCATCCGCACGAACTGGCCGTCCGACCGGATTACCATCCGACCGAACTGCTATCCGAGCCACTTACATCTTGCATCGTTTTACACGTCGCTTATCCTTATGCTATCATTCTGATCAGGCTAACCCTACTCCCTAGCGCTCCCTTCAATCCATCAATCGCTGTGAGTATATTCGATCCCTTTTTGCTTTACGCACTTTTGGGTGTTACATACGTTACTTATTCTAAATCACATCAAACACACTACGCAATACTTTTAACGCTAACCGTTACCGCATGTTATACGTGACTTAGTGAATGCTTGTTTGTTATGTTTACACATGGAATGCTGTCTTCCTGCCTTAGCAACGGTAGTACTATAGTTTGGACTCAGCACCCGCTCACGCGGGGGTTGTTAAGGACAATTATTTACATGGATTACAGTGGTGATCATGTATTACGAACTGCCTTGGGCAGTCAACCCGCAGTCATTAGTATCGATAGGTTCATGTCGATAACTAACATGCCTCATTTCGCTCTGTGTATGTGCTGGTTATGCGTAACGCTTTCGAACTCTATATGCTATTATCAAACTTGTATGCTCACCTTTACACTATGTGTATTGACTTTATTTTAACATATGTGACAGGTGCTTAGGATGCTTATCTGCTAGGAAATCGAGGCTAGAATAAGGTCTTAGAGGCCAACAAATAGTTGTCTGTACAAATGAAATCTGAGTTGTCGGAACAAAACTATTTGGCTAGATTTGTCTGTAATAATTTGTTTGCCTTTTAAGATATGGTATGGGACATGTTACTTTAAATTAATTGGTAATGATAATTATTATGGAAACTTCTGGACAATCTGTTTCGCTCAGTGCATGCCCCGATGTTTCCGCTATCGGTTGGGGTGTGACAACCGAAACTGGCTCGCGGCCGCCCGTTCCCTGGGATTTGGGAACGGGGGTTGCGACAGAAGTGGTTTCAGAGCTAAGCCACTGATTCAGCCACATAAGTGTTCTGCTGACATCAAAATTCAATCTGTTAGGAAATAAATTACGAAAATACATGCATAATTGTATTTTATTGTTATGTGTTATTTGACTATTTGTTAGTTTACAGTATGAGCGACCAAGGACCATCTGACGCGTACCGTCAATTGTCTGGTTCGTCTAGGAGCGAAGGCACCTCCTCTTCTCAGCTTGCCCTCTCAGGGTACTCTGCTGATACGGAAGATGGAATCTTTGTGTTTAAGGCTCAGTCAGAAGAGCCATTTCCTCAGAAAAAGAGGGGATGGTTCAGTCGAGGGCACACGAGCGTAGGAAGCGTATGAAAAAGTTACAAGACCAGAGGGTACTAGTAGCAGCCAAGAGAGAGACAGATGCCTATGCCCAGGATATGATAAATAGGGGTATAGCCAATATTCACATCCTAGCAACCACTGCAGCTGACCCTAATCTGGAGCAAATAATAGCACCCCAACCCCAACCACCAATCCCTGACCAACCGCTGGAGATAGAAAACCCTGAAAACCAAGTAGAGATGCTTGATTTCAATCCAGAAGAAATCCCTAGGGTACCAGCACCAAACCCCTTAGATCCAAACTACGACCCCTGGTGTGATGAAGTTAGGGACTATGTGCAATGCTACCTGATACATGAAGACACACCCATGCAAAATTTAGGAGCCTACCCAGGTATGGATCCTTTAGATCCCTATTACCACGATGAATACATTAGGGAGATTTTAGAAGACCCTTACCGATTTCAGGCACCTACACCCCCATACCAGGAACTCGCACCCCAGATTCCGAACCCAGTCCTAGAACCTGCACTCCCAATGAGTGCAGAAAATGTACAAGAACTTAGGACATTTGGTGAGGAAATTTTAGAGAGCAGTGAGAGAATGAGACAGGTGGGAGAGCGACTCGTCTGGAAGTACGACGAGCGCAATATGGATTTTTGGATGAATCCATATCCGTGAATGTGAGAATGGAGACGGTAATAGTAATAATAATAATAATAAAATAATAAAATATGTGTGTACGGATGCCTACTATTATTTATTTCAGTTGGTATTGTAATTGTTATTTCAGTACTGGTATGTAATAGATACATAATAGATGAATAGAGTAAAGTCGTAATGATCGACGCTTTTGGCTAAATTGTGTGTCATGTGATTGACTATATTAAATATTATTTTGTGATATTAATACGGGATAACTGTTTAAAATTCAGATGGCCGACGAAGGAAATCAAGTAAATCTGAATAACGATAACCAGAGTAACATTAATGTGGTTAATGAGAATCCAAGCATCAATAACAATGGAAACCAAATGGATAATAGTGCCATTCAACACATAGTGGCACAAGGAATTATAGATGCAATGCCATTTATTATTCAAACGGTTCAGGAAGCGAATAATAAAAGTAAACATAGTAGTAAGCGACCAATTGAACCAGAAAACTGCGTGAACAATGGACCCGTACTTCAAGTGCCCATTCCCAAAAGAAGAAGAACCATGTCTTACAGTTGTTCTTACAAATAATTCTGGTCCTGCAAACCAATAGAATTCTCGGGCAATGAAGGACCCATTGCAGCTCTACGCTGGATAGAAAAGACTGAGGCTGTTTTAAAAATAAGCAAGTGTGCTGAAGAAGACAATATAATGTTTGCTTCTAATCTGTTTAAGAACTTAGTCTTAGAATGGTGGAACACTATCCTCCAATCAAGAGGAAGTGATAAGGTTTATAGCATGGAATGGGAAGAATTCAAAATAATGGTAGAAAGGAAATTCTGCCCTCCCAATGAAAAGGAACATATAGCAAATAAGTTCTTAAACTTAAGAATGACCGGGGTAGATAGTAAGGGTTATACTACCACATTCTTTGAATATGCTAGAATAATACCAACCCTTGCATCACCTGAACCAGTATTAATCTCCCGTTACATATGGGGATTAATCAGAGAGATTAGACATGTAGTCAAGGCAGCGAGACCACAAACCATAGAAGAAGCTGTAGAACTAGCCAACACCTTGACAGATGAATTAATCCGTACTAGGGAAGAAGACCAGAGGAGAAACCTAACCCAAAGGCTTACCCAAGAATTCCGTTCTGGGAATTACAATCGTAGGAATATGGGTTCTACCTCTGCACCATTCTGCAAGGTCTGCAAGAAAAAGCATTCGGGAAAATGCTCCACTTTTTGCATTTTTTGCAAGATGCCAGGACACAAGGAAGAAGATTGTCGGAGAAAATCCAGTAATGGACTGTGCTTCAACTGTGGAGAAAAAGGTCACATCAAGCCGAATTGTCCAAAATTGGCTCCAGCTGTGAACAACAGGAATGCTAAAAATGCTAGAGCATTCGTTCTAACTGTAGATGAAGCCAAGATGATTCCAGATGTGATAGCTGGTACGTTTTTAGTTAGTGATGTTTTTGCTAAAGTATTATTTGACTCTGGTGCAAACCAAAGTTTTAATAATACTTCGTTTTGCAAACTTCTAAATCAGTCATTAACTAAACTACCACAAGAATGTCTAGTAGAAACAGCTAATGGAGAAACAGTTAGGATTTCTGAAAACTTGCAGGGAGCAAGAATAGAATTTTTAAACCAAAAGTTTATGGAAAACCTTTATCCTATGGATCTGGCAGGATTTGATATTGTATTAGGAATGGATTGGTTAATAGCCAATAAAGCCAGTATTTTATGTGACCAAAAGTCAATTCAAGTAAATTCACCAAAGGGTGAAAAGATCACAATTAAAGGTGAAAAACCATCTAGATCCACAAAATTCATCTCTGTGATGAAAACTGCAAGCTATATAAGAAAAGGATCTATAGTGTATTTGATTTCTATAATCACTAACACTAAAGGAAAAGAACTAAAAGACATTCCAGTAGTGTCTCAGTTTCCAGATGTATTTCCAGAAGAATTACCAGGGCTACCGCTAGACAGAGAAGTCGAATTCAGAATTCATCTACTACCAGGAACAACACCAATTGCCAAAGCACCTTACCGTTTGGCACCTGCCGAAATGCAGGAACTGAAGAAACAATTAGACGAATTGCTGGAAAAAGGATTCATACAGCCAAGCTCATCGCCGTGGGGAGCACCAATTTTATTTGTTAAAAAGAAGGACGGATCGATGCGTATGTGCAATGACTACTGTGAATTAAACAAGGTCACGATTAAGAACCGGTACCCATTACCAAGAATCGATGATCTGTTCGACCAATTGCAAGGAGCTAGATTTTTCTCTAAAATCAATTTAAGATCAGGATATCATCAATTAAAGGTACAGGAAGAGGACATTCCTAAAACCGCATTTAGAACAAGGTATGGTCATTATGAATTTACTGTCATGCCATTTGGTTTAACCAATGCCCCAGCTGCATTTATGGACATGATGAACCGAATATGTAAGCCATATTTGGACAAATTCATAATTGTTTTTATAGATGATATTCTAATTTACTCTAAAAGAAAAGAGGAACATGCAAAGCATTTGCACACACTTTTAAGTCTACTAAGAAAAGAGAAGCTTTACGCTAAATTTTCAAAGTGCGAGTTTTGGTTAGAGCAAGTATAGTTTCTTGGACACTTAGTGAACCATGAAGGAATTCATGTGGATCCAACAAAGATCGAGGCGATTATCAAATGTAAAACCCCTGAGTCACCAACCGAGGTTAGAAGTTTCTTAGGATTGGCCGGTTATTATAGAAGATTTATTCGAGATTTTTCTAGAATAGACATTCCTTTAACTAAGTTAACCTGTAAATCCATTAAGTTTGAATGAGGACCAAAACAAGAAGAAGCGTTTAGAATTCTTAAGAAAAGATTAACCCATACACCCATACTAGCGTTACCAGAAGGAACTGAAGATTTTGTAGTCTATTGTGACACTTCCAAACTAGGTTATGGATGTGTGTTGATGCAACGCCAAAAGGTTATAGCATATGCATCTAGACAACTTAAGAATAATGAAGAAAATTATTCAACCCATGATTTAGAATTAGGAGCTATAATTTTTTCCCTTAAGATTTGGAGACATTATCTTTATGGTAGTAAGTTTACCATATTCACTGATCATAAAAGTTTAAAGTATGTTTTCGGGCAAAAGGAGTTAAATATGAGACAAAGACGCTGGATGGAGATGCTTAATGACTATGATTGTGATATCCAGTATCATGAAGGAAAAACAAATGTAGTGGCAGATGCTTTAAGCCGAAAGTATCATCAAAAGCCAAAAAGGGTACGTTCTCTTAAATTAAATCTAAAAGTAGATTTAAATGAACAAATCAGAAAAGCACAAGAATCAGTAATCAAGGATGATACTGAAAAATTTAAAGGTATGCTAAAAGAATTAGAACAAGGAACAGATGGAATTTGGAGATTCCATAAAAAGAGAATGTTGATACCTAAATTAGGAAACCTACGTCATCGTATATTAGAAGAAGCCCATAAGTCTAAGTATACAATGCATCCAGGAAGTGATAAAATGTACCAGGACTTAAGAAAGAATTTCTGGTGGATAGGAATGAAAAAGGATATAGCAGCCTATGTTTCTAAATGTTTAACCTGTTCACAAGTTAAGGCTGAAGATCAAAAGCCCTCAGGATTGTTGCAACAGTTAGAAATGCCAGTATGGAAATGGGAATTAATAACAATGGATTTTGTTACTAAATTACCCAAAACAAAGAAAGGAAATGATACAATCTGGGTGATTGTAGATAGGCTAACCAAGTCAGCTCATTTCCTAACAATGAAAGAAACTTTCAGTATGGAACAGTTAGCTAAATTATATGTAAATGAAATAGTTTCTTTACATGGAATACCTTTATCAATCATTTCTGATAGGGATAGTCGTTTTACCTCTCATTTTTGGTCAAGTTTCCAAAAAGCAATGGGAACCAAGTTAAATCTAAGCACAGCTTATCATCCTCAAACAGACGGACAAAGCAAAAGGACAATTCAAACAATGGAAGACATGCTTAGAGCTTGTGTAACTGATTTCGGAGGTAATTGGGATGATCACTTACCTTTAATAGAATTTTCTTATAATAATAGTTATCACACAAGTATAAATGCTGCACCATTCGAAGCACTTTATGGAAGAAAGTGCCGAACCCCAGTCTGTTGGGCAGGAATTGGGGAGAAGCAACTATCTGGACCTGAAATAGTGCAAGAAACAACCAACAAGATTATTCAAGTCAAGGAACGACTGAAAGTAGCACGTGATCGACAAAAGAGCTATGCTGATAACCGACGCAAACCCTTGGAATTTCAAGTAGGAGATAAAGTATTGTTAAAGGTCTTTCCTTGGAAAGGAGTGGTAAGATTCATCAAAAGAGGAAAGCTAAGTTCCAGGTATATTGGACCTTTTGAGATTATCAGAAGAATAGGACCTGTGGCCTATCAGCTACAACTGCCAGAGGAAATGGCAGGAATACATGATGTATTTTATGTATCAAATCTCAAGAAATGCTTAGCCGATGAATCGCTGATGGTACCTCTTAAGGATATAGAGGTAAATGAACAACTCAAGTTTGTAGAAAGGCCTCTATAGATTGAAGACAGGAAGGTTAAGAATCTCAAACACAAGAGACTAGTTCTGGTCAAAGTAAAGTGGGACTCCAAAAGAGGACCTGAGTACACATGGGAGCTTGAATCTGAGATGCAAAGGAAATATCCACACTTATTCCAGTAGATCTTGAGGACGAGCTCTAAAACAAGGTGGGGAGGATATAACAACCCTCAAGAAAACCGACACCCTCGAATAATTTCCAACACCCTAATATATTTTAAAATATCCCAGTATGTCCTAAAATACACCCCATACGAGAAAACGGACCCCAAATACCCTAAATAGTATTAAAAATAATTAAAAATTGAAATTTTGGGCTGAGGCGGGCCGCGTAAGCCCCACCCCAACCTTGACGCGGGCCGCGTCAACTTAAAACCTGGCACGACCCTGGGCAGCCACGTGGCCCAACACCCGGCGAGCCTACCTGATGACCCAGCCAAGCTATGACGTTGACTGGGTTTGACGCGGGCCGCGTAGGCTCTGTTCTTGTTTTACGTGGGCCGCGACAACGTCAAGATCAGCACCTATATATAGAAGGCCTCAGATCTTCAGTCGACTCGCTCATTTCCTTTTCTTAAATCTCAATTTCTGATAGTAGGCTTTATACTCGGGTATTATACCCCCCTAAATAGCGAAGTTCTGCTCCGTTGTAAGTATTATAACCCCTGGATACGTATTAGATACGCTGCCCGATTGATCTAGTGTTACGTAACGGCTGTCGTGGTTCTGCCCGACGTAGTCCTTGGAATGCCGTGTCGGGGAGGGTATTACTAATGTTAAAATGGGTTATTATACTAACGCGTGTGCATTTGTGTAAATTATAGATAATTCTCAGGAAACCCTTACGGAAAATCTAAGACAGCAATGTGAGTTGATCCGCTTTTTGTAAACCTTTTTGTAAATTGTTTTTACAAAACCTCATACAATTAAATATATATGAAGCAGTTATTGAGTATTTGTAAGGATACAATTATCATGAGTATGTTGGGGTTTTGTATACAAAATTTGTTACCACCTGGTCAAGGAGTAACATTTCCACAAGTCGGGTCTGACAGTACCATGGATGTTAATTGTTATAACTTGGAAACAAATGTAATTGCGAGACCGCCCTCAATACTGTACAATGGGATTTTATTTAAACTTGATTAAATTGGGATTCACTCACCAGTATTTCCCACTGACAAATCTTTTTAAAACGCGTTTCAGGTAACAAACTGTGAAAGCCAAATAGAAGCCAGCTGGACAGCATTGAAGGCTTGGAAAAGTGGCAATAAAGTTACCTAAAATATAATAGATGTTTTTATTAAATAAAATAGGATTTATTCCTATAAAAACGTGTGTACTATGAACTTGGGTTTATCTCATATGTTTAATATTTTGGAAATGTGGTATTTTACTCTGATCAAATATTTCCTAACTACGGTCCTGATGAAAAAAAAATTCCGCTGCCAAATTAGACAATACGCGATACCACCGAAACTGGCTCGCGGCCGCCCGTTCTCTGGGATTTGGGATCGGGGGTTGCGACAGGTTCCCCTCAAATACAACGTTTTTATGTGGCGAACATAATTGAACAAAATTCCGACAGTGGAGTCCCTCTCGAGGAGAGGAATTCAGATCGCTGATAGTTTATGCTCCTTCTGCAGTTCCGAAGAGGATTCGGTTACGCATTTATTCACAGCCTATCCATTGGCTATCGAATTATGGCACAAGATCAGATGCTGGTGTCGGGTGGATCAGTTTTATGTTTTCTCTTTCGGGGACTTGTTCGAGATTCATAATTTCAGCAGGAAAGGCTTCGGGGAGAAAGTGGCGCTGCAAAAGGGATAGTTATCGTTTCCTATTGATGTCTCTGGAAGGCCAGGAACGGTCTCAGGTTCTCCTGTAAACGTGTGAAAGTTGACGATATCATTAGTGAAGTCCAGTCGTTGAGCTTTGTTTGACTTAAGCAAAGGTCAAAATTTAGGTCGATTAGTTTGTTGGATTGGTGTAAATTTGTTATAATGTAATCGGTGTGTTGTTCGGTGCCCATTCCTGTTTTCGGTTCGGTGTGTTTCTATAGAAGTATATGTTTCAAAAAAAAAAAACTAACAACCCACTAGAAAAATCTACACAGTTTCAATGTTAAGAAAATCTAAGAACACCACCACTCTAGCAAAGTAAATGAAAATTGAAAAGCTAGATAAAGTCAAGATATCACTCCGTCTAAGGTTATAAATGAACCGAATGAAACGAATATGCCTTGTTCGTGTTCATTCATTAAGGAATGGGCATGTTTACGAAGTACTCACAAAAGCTTACCAAACGAGATTTCTTGTTCGTGTTCGTTCATTAAGGAAATGCGCGTGTTGATGAGCAGTTGACGAACACTTACCAAACACACCTGAACTCAAACAAATGTTCATAAACATAAATGACATAAACAAAGTTTATGAACAAAAATGAATATATGTCACACCCCGACCGCGTAAAACAACAAACCGTGGCGGAAACGTCGGGGAGTGTCGTGGCAGAATTATCGTTTCATAACCATGGATACAAAAAGAGTTTCGTTTTATTGATATTATTAAACTTTAACATTGTCTTAATATAAAACAAACAAGTACATATCGACTATCATTGTTGTTAATGTCACTAAGGCCTCGTCCAGATCCTATGTGACGCATGCATCCTAGAAATCAATCAAGCAACAACACCTGAAACATATGTAAAAACAGAGTCAGCAAAGAAATTGCTGGCGAGTACATAGGTTTTATAAGAGTGTTGGAATCATGGCTCGTTTATATGTTGCAGTACTTTATTAGACTACAAGAGTCAAAATAGAAACCTCGTTTTGAAAAGTGTATTGCAACATAGTTAACCAACTCAAATCAAGTTGGTTATAGTTTATAAAATCTCGTAGCCATGATTCTTAACCCAAAAACATTTGTTTTAGAAAACCAATTTGTAAAACATCTCATAAAAACTCGTTAA